>JAQOTM010000195.1:259152-296014 GCA_029168755.2 Tillandsia fasciculata | reverse complement strand
GGGTCGGGGCCAATCTCGAATGCCTCAATCTTCGCCGGGTCTACAGCTACACCGGCGGCGGAAATCACATGGCCCAAGAAAGCTACCTCCCGAAGCCAAAACTCGCACTTTTTGAGCTTAGCATACAACTTCTTCTCTCGCAGAAGTTGTAGCACAGTCCTCAAGTGCTCCTCATGCTCGGCCTCGCTCCGGGAGTAAACCAGGATATCATCTATGAACACCACCACAAAGCGATCCAGAAATGGCCGAAATATCCTGTTCATCAAGTCCATAAAGGCGGCAGGGGCATTAGTCAATCCAAACGGCATAACTGTAAACTCATAATGCCCGTACCGTGATCTGAAAGCAGTCTTAGGAATATCCTCGGCCTTCACCTTCAGTTGGTGGTAACCAGACTGCAGATCAATCTTGGAAAATACACAAGACCCTTGCAGCTGATCAAAGAGATCATCGATGCGCGGCAGAGGGTACTTGTTCTTGATGGTCACTTTATTCAGCTCCCTATAGTCCACACACAGTCTAAGTGACCCATCTTTCTTTTTCACGAATAGCACCGGCGCTCCCCAGGGCGACACACTGGGTCTAATGAAATCCTTATCCATCAAGTCTTGCAACTGTGCTTTAAGCTCTCTCAGCTCAGCCGGTGCCATCCGATAAGGAGCCTTAGAGATTGGCGCAGTTCCTGGGACTACGTCAATCACAAACTCAATCTCTCTGTCTGGCGGCATACTAGTCAGCTCAGGTGGAAACACATCCGGAAACTCGCGGACAATAGGAATATCCCCGAGTCCCGGTGCCGCCGTAGGCCCCTCAACAACACTAGCCAAAAAGGCTACACATCCTCGATGAATCATCCGCCTCGCTCGGGAAGTCGAAACCATAGAGGCAAAGAAAGCACTCTGACATCCCCGATATACCAACACCTCCTGGCCTGGCTCTCTAAAAGTGACAGTCCTCTCGGCACAGTCAATAGTCGCGAAATACCGAGCCAGCCAGTCCATCCCGAGAACCACATCAAAATCCTGCAGCTGTCTCAAGACCAACAGGTCTGCTGGCATAATCCAGGACTCGATCTGCATCGGGCAGGACCAACAACACTCCTCCACGTGCAAAGTGTGATCGGGAATCTGTACCTCTCGTGCACGTGGCAAAAGTCCTACCTCTAACCCATGTAATGATGCAAAAGATCTACTAATGAAAGAATGCGATGCTCCAGTATCAAATAAAGTGCGAGTCCTAATGCCAGAAAGTAAAGTGATACCTGCCACCACATGGTCTGCTGCTGAAGAATCCTCTACCTGTGCAGCATACACTCGCCCACTCTGAGCTGGAGGGCGATAATCTGTGGGATGGAGAAGAAGATGGCCTGCTCGCTGGAGCATAAGGCCGCTGAGCCGTCGACCGCTGCTGCGATGATGCTGGGGCAGATGCTGAAGAAGGGGCGGCTGAGGTCGAAAAGGGGCACGCAGCTCGAATGTGCCCTGGCTGTCCACATCCGTAGCAGCGACCCCACCGCTGGTCGCAGGTGCCGGGGAAGTGCGGACCTCCACAGAAAATACAACTGCTGGGGGCCCGTGACTGTCGGGACTGCTGCTGCTGAGACTGTCGCTGTCGCTGTGGCTGCCGCTGAGATCCGCGCTGCGACGACTGCGATCTCTGCTGCTGCTGCTGCTGCTGCTGGGGCCTCTGGGATCCACCAGGCCCTCGCCGCTCCGAACGCCCACGGCCCGGACTGAGGCGGTGGCGGTCGGGGCGGCCTCCAAGTACTGGCCTGTCCCCCCTCATCCTGGGCTGGTCGCTTCCTGTCGGAACTCTGCGCGACCGCGGCCCTCCGTCTGGCCACCACCTGATCACCTCTCTCCACCCACTGTGCATGCTCTGCGGCTGCCTCCAGGGTCTGAAATCTCTGAGCATGCACAAGTGTGTAAATCTCTGGACGAAGGCCTCCCTCGAACAACTCAACCTGGTGCGGACCGTCACGAGCGACGTAGGGCACACAGTTCAGCAACTCCATGAACTCCTGAAAATAGGCATGGGCCGATCGATCGCCCTGCTGCAGATTCTTCAAATCGTCCTCCAACTTCTTCTTCACACTGGTAGAAAAATAGGTGTCCAACACCATCCGTCGGAACTCCTCCCAAGGTAGCTGCCGAGTGATCCGGAACTCCAGTGGCTCAACCCGCTGCCACCAAAAATCAGCATCTCCGTCCAAACAGTGCACCGCCATGTGCACTCGATACTTCGGGTCGATGAAGAAGTCCCGAAAAAGCTTCTCCATCGCAGAAAGCCATATCCCAACAGCCCGGGGCTGAGCATCCCGCCCTGAGAATCTAGGTGGTCCCCGCTTAACAAACTGGGCGAGTTTGTCAGCAAAATCCTGCTCCTCCTCCGCAGTCAAAGGCTGAATAGCTCCAGGAGCCCCGCTACTCGAAGATGGCGCTGACGGCACAAAAGGTGCAACAGGAGGCACAAGGCCTCAGGAACAGCTGGGGGTGGTGCCTCTCTCTGAGCAAGCAGCTGATCAATCCTCTGCTCCTGGCGGCGCTGACCCTCCGCCAATTGGGCCACCAAGGCCCTCAACTCAGTAAGCTCGGGGGGTGTAGGCTGCTCTGGCTCAACAGGGGGTAAGGGACACCCCGAGTGGGAATCCGACGTCGGGGAGGCATCCTGCCACAAGAAACCACGAATCAGTAACATAACCCCACACGACCCAATCTAGCGAAAGTCAAAGACATCCCCCTATTTCTGCGACTTTATGTTGTCTGCAGCCAACATAACTGTCCACCAGAAATAGGGTATGTCGATCCCTCTTCACTCACTGGAAGAGTCCAATAAATAAATCAACGACTTTCGCGAAGTGTCACGCCTCTCACGCCCTATCATCCTAGGGTCTGCCAAAAGCCTAGGGTTTCCTAAGTCCCAACTGACCTATCCCTAAGCTCTGATACCAACTTAATCTGTCACGCCCCGGGTGTAAACCAGAACCCGGGCCCGCCAACAGATCCGCCGTGCACACAGAATTTTCCATGTACACGAAGCGCTGGTAACCTGCTCAGATAGATAATATACAATAAAAGAGCATAAACAGAGCTGAACTAAAAGAACTAACAGTAATCTCAGACTGAAAATAAGTACAAGCTGAAATAAAGTACAATAACTCCCAGCTCACCAAAATAATACAACCAGCTGGCCACAGCCAGACCCAAAAGTAAACTACTATAGTCTGAGATACAAAAGGGGTACAATAAAAGTCCAGCTACTCTCACAGTCGGGGTAGATGATCTAGCTAGTCCGCGATCCTCTTACCTCGATCTGCCGCTGAAGGCCCAGCAGCTCCCACAGAGGACTCTGCAAAACAAAGGGAAAGAAAGAACAAGAAACAACAATGGGGGTGAGAACTACTAGATAAACCAGTAGCCTCCCCTAGTGGGTAAAACCTCTGATGCTGACGCACCCACTAGGAATAAAGAGGCAAAAAGGAAAGAACAGTGGTATGCAATAAAGACTGCTGAAAAGAAACTACCACTACTATGCCTCTAAATGCAGTGCCAAAAGATGACTGTATAGATGCAACTATAAAGCTGACTGCCCAAAGAAACCCAATCAGAGGGCCAGGAAATACTGGCACTGCCTGCTCTGTCATCACTCACAACTCACCAACTGACCGGCACCCGTCACGGTCTAAAAGCCTACTCCGGAGTGGCACTCGAGGGGAGCGACCCACACGAGTAAAGTATCTCTGTATCAATCATCTCTGTAACCGATGTCTCATAATAGCAGGACTGGATCATGACCATGATCAAAGTGGGAATACTCCATCCACTAATGCAACCCCGATCCCCAATCTGATGTGATAATAACACCCGGTCAACCGCCCAAAATCCGCGGCTACCGCTGAACCCATAGACCCCAATCTGATAAAGTAAAAACATCTGGTCAACCGCCTAACATCCGCGGTTGCCACTATGCCCCACAATCCCCTAAGACATGTCCAAACTGTCCCAAGCAATACTATCTCCAAAATCCCGATCAGACTCGAGCATCATGCATCGATAGAGAAGAATAACAATAACAGATGTTTTCTCCTAAGTCAAATCCCATAATATAGTGCTGCAATAAAATAGTGGCTTAACTAGTTGTCCAATGAGCATGCAAGTGTTCTCTTTTAAAAACATTTAGAAAGGAACTAAGTTTCATGTGAAGAATACTTTTAAACTATTTTAAAAATATTGTTGGGTTACTAAATTGCATGCGGTTCACGATATAGCAATTGTCCAATTTCCTTGTCCCAGATTTATCACATAGAAGCTACTAAATTAATTTAGGGGTCAAATGCAATAGGTTCATACACCACAAGTTATCTATCACATGTATAATTGGGAACTCTTTTATTCCTAGTGTGCAAATCAACAAAGAGGGATACGCAACCACCCACCTCGAAAAGCGTGCACAATGTACCCAGAAAATACCCGCTGTCCTCTAAACACACCGTCAGCTGAAACAATATCCTACAACATCACATAAGTGTACACGGTGTAAAAATACAAGTTCCAACACACATTTGCTGTTTTTAAAATCAGCACGCAAAACGAGGAATTTTCACCTCTGTCCCGAGCTCCTAAAATCCCAGAAAAATCACGGTTGCGTTCCTCGCGAAAAATAGCCCAAAATCGACTCTTGAATCGCCTCGATCCGATATTCCTACGCTGAGAAACAATTCGTCGAAGTCGCCGCTGTCCAAAAATCCAAACAGCAAAATAGGGGGTCAAATCACCTCGGGAATCGTGCCAAGAAATCGGAATCCAGAGAAACCATCAACACGGAAAACGAAGCCCTACCTCTTAGGAACACACTGGCGAAGAAATCGTCGAAATCGGACTCCTGTACTGCGCAGGGGACTCCTCGGACTGAAATGCGACGATAACGGGCCGAAATGGGGGAAAACCGAGGCACACTGTAAAATCCGGAACGCCGCTGTCGATCTTCCCGAAAATCTGGGAACGCACCACGAGGTAGAAAAAAGTGAGAGGAAACAACTTCTCTTCAATGGCCTCTCTCTGGTTCTCTCTCTATCACTCGGAAAATGGCAGAAAAGAGGGGAGGGGAGGCCTTTATATAGGCCCAAAAAATCTTTGGGAAATGACCGTTGTGTCCCACTTTCCGGGCGTGAACAGTGCCCAGGCCCACATTCGGGCGGCTACAGTGCGGCCCGGCCCAAGGATTTCCGGGGCGCGCACAGTGCGGCCCAGCCCAACCCGGCCCGCACACGGGATCCCGCCGCCGTCCGACCGCCCGTCCGACCCGGCCAGGGCCCGACACGTGTCCGCCAAACAGGCGGCAGCCGTGCGGGCCCAACGGGGAAGCGCCACGTGCCCCCGTCCCCCGGTCAAACCGCGTGCGGCGCCAGCCAATGGGTGGCGCCACGTGGGGCGTGCCGCGTCCGACACGGGGAGCGGTCAGTCACACGACCGCCCCGCGTGCGCGTACGGCCGCCCGCGCGCGCTGCTGCGTGCGCCACGCACACGTGGGCCAGCCAACCCGGGGCCGCCACGTGGCGCGCCCCGGTCCACCGTGCACCGCGCTGCCCGCGCACCCTCCCGTGCGCCGCGCGCCTTGCACCGGCCCAACCGCGTGCCGCCACGTGGCCCGCCGGTCCCACGTGCACCGGCGGCCCAATCCGTGGACCGGAGCGTGCGCCGGCCCAATCAGAGGCCGCCACGTGTCCCTGGACCGGTCCACAGGTCCTCCCATGCACCATTTCGCGCAGAAAACTTCCGGGGTCCGTTTTTGGGCATCCGGACTCCAAATTAAATAAGTAAATAGCCGTTTTCAAGCGTTTTTCCGCGCTGAATCCAAATACGGCCTCCGATTAGCCTAATTCCACTTCTAAAATTCGGTAAAGGCAGCCGAAGGTCAGGCATGCTCCCAAAACCACTTTGAGTCCAAGCAACACATCACTTTGACATGTTGGGGCCCCACACACCACTAACAGGTGTTCCACACCCCGAAACAGGGGAAAAACACAGGGGAAAATTGGAGCACTACACACCCCATCCTGGGGTGGGGTGAATTCCACTGGTCACATGATGTGACCAGTGGAAGAAGCCCCACCCCAAGATGGGGTAGGGTGTAGGATGTACACCCCGTCAGGGGTGTACAGGTAGCATCGCCCTTTCAAATTGGGTAAATATAAGTGTACACCCCTGATGGGGTGTACATCTTACACCCCACCCCATCCTGGGGTGGGGTGAATTCCACTGGTCACATGATGTGACCAGTGGAAGATCATGTGACCAGTGGAAGAAGCCCCACCCCACGATGGGGTAGGGTGTAGGATGTACACCCCGTCAGGGGTGTACAGGTAGCATCGCCCGTGAATTCCACTGGTGACATGATGTGACCAGTGGAAGAAGCCCCACCCCAAGATGGGGTAGGGTGTAGGATGTACACCCCGTCAGGGGTGTACAGGTAGCATCGCCCTTTCAAATTTTACCCGTCGTGAGCCCTCCGACAGAGTGAAGCCCCTACAGCCCGTCGCCCCTCCACGAACGCTCCCACAGCCTGAAGGCCTTGCAGCCCGTCGCCTCTACGTCTCCCTCTCTGTGCCGCGCCCTTTGTTAGCCCACAATTTTGTGAGTAATTTATATTTCTTTCCTCATTAATTGGTTATTTGTTTCTTAACTTTTGTTTAGATCATTTTGACATTATTTGTGACCATTATATGCATTAACTAACATTTGGTTGCTTTCGGGTCTTTGAATGATTTCAAGTAGTTTTGTATTTTTTTTTCCTCCTTAAATTCTATTTATTTCTCATTTAACCTGTTGGGGATGATGTGCCAGGAACTGCTATTTACATGATCAGTAAGATTTAATCCGAATTTGTTGTTAGATCATCCAACCTAATTTTCCACGCATATCTTAAAAACTATGTATCAAAAGCATCAAGAATTAATTGCACAGTTGGCCCCCACAATTTTCAGTTTTATATTTTTTTTAGTCTGTAATCTTTTATTTTTGTTGTTGAGTTCCCTACATCTTTACTTTAGTGCAACTAGGCTCCAGCCATTGAAAGAGCTGTTAAATTTGACTAAATTTGTGGTGTTTGCAGCTGAGCTCCAAAAGTGAAAAAGTTGAAATGTTGGAGTCAAATAGTGCTATTAAAATTAAAATTTCAATTTAAAACTTAAAATATACCCTTAAAATTTACAAAATCAATTTAAAGCTGTAATTTTGATTCAAAATAATATAGAAAGAAGGTTCTAATATTTGTTAAAATATTTGTTGCGTAAAAATCATGTGTTTAGCAGTATAATACTTGATAGAAGGAAAACAGGCTCAAACATATAATGACCAAAAAGGCAATGGCAATGCAGTGGTCAAGTAAGCAGGATAACGGAAATCCAGCATGAATATAAATGTCTGTATATAGCAATCAATCATGGGTCTATCATGGATAACTGAAATGTAAGGGCATGTATCTCTGGATATATATACAGTATAATAAATGATAGACATGTAGCATGATCAGACCATAAATATAAATAATGCTGAATACTGGAATGCAAATATCAAATCAACAGCAAGTGTCCAGATATATGTCTATCAACTAAGGATCAACAGGAAGGGATCACCTCGTGATCAGAAGCAAGGTTCTAGGTTGGGTTCAAGGATCACAACAAGTTCCAACTTCGTATCTTGCCGGAAACCCAAAGAGAATGGTGACGGCCGCGGCGGCGCACGGCAACGGCGGGTGCCGAGGTAGCCTTGGCTCGGACGTGGCTACCCATAGGATCTGTCCGGCTGGAGCTCGAGCCCACCATGGACTACCTGGTGTGTGTGCAAATTCACCCGAGAGGCTCAAGGCTTGTGTGCTCTCCCTCTCTTGGATGCTCTGGCGACGGGGAAGGTGGTGGCACGTAGGGTTTACGTTGGAGAGAGGTGCGCAGCTTCGTTTCCAGACAGGGGAGATGAAGAGGAGGCTAGCGCGTGGGGTGTGGTTGACGAAGAGTCGCACGCGGTGATGCATGCATAAATGCATGTATGCACAATTTCATAAAACACCATCCAATTTCTACTATTTAAAGTTGAGTCCTGAACCAGTTTAAACACTTTCAAACTTTAGTCCCTCTCCAACAATGGCATATATTGTAAGTACATAAAATATAAGGGTTTATTTTGTGAAATTGCTATATTTCCTCAAACAGCAAATTGTTTGGATTTTCGAGGAGTTTCCCTTGTCAAAACGAAAAACGGATTCCGCCATTGGGTCCGACACATCGAAATCTATAAGACAGCAATTTTTGATTTTCGACACGATGTCCAGATAAATTTCCGTTCCATAAAAAATTGTCTAATTTTATATTTTTCACGCTTCTTGAGATTCCAGGGTGGGTAAACGCGATTTTCTTCTGCGCCATTGCGTCCAGATCGACGAGACCGACGAAACCGACTACCTGGATCAGTGAATTTGGAATCCGAACAGTGAATTAATCCACGTTGCACTCGCCGGAACCCAGAATTTAGGGGTTACTGTTCAGCTACAGTGAGAACTTAAGTCAAACTGTACACATCCACTGTTTCAGTAAATCGCTTAATTCGCTTATTATTCTTTGATTTCTGGAAGATCTGACCGTCGGATCGAAAAATGCTGAATATGAAAATCGCTCGATTCGACGAGACGATCGCAACAGTCAACTCGGATTTCCAAGATCATGTCCGGATTAGAAGTTAGCCTTTTTATCACGCAATTCATGCAACTAGCACACAGGCGTATGACCAAGTAGGTTAATTTAGGTCTTTTGAATCCGAACTCAGGCTGAAAATTACATTTAATTTATTTATTAAAAATAAAATATTTCGGATTACTACAACTTCAGGCATTCCTCTTCATAATCGTTCTTCCCGGAGAGGAGTGTCTGTACAATCATTAGAACGGGAAGTACAAGGAGTTAAGAATAGATGGAACAAGGATTCAAGAAGATTGAGGATGGGTTAAAGAAGATGTTTGATATCCTCGACTGCAAGTAAGTCCTGGAATATTATTAATTTGTGCTGTAAAAGCTATACTTATATGTTCTAGATATTTATATTTGTGAAAGAATCAAATTCCACAATTTCAAAGTTCTTCAAGTATGTTTCCCTCCACGAGCACGGGCACATATTTCACAAGGCAGAGCTCTTCCCAAGGCAGAGCTCTGCCTTGGGAAGGGCTTTATTTTTGTTTTTTTTTTTTTGTTGTTATTTTTAGTTTTTTTTTTTTCAGTTGTTTGACTTTTAAACTTCGTTGGTTTATTTTGTTTTTAAATAATATTTGAAAATTTTAAAAATTAATTTAAATTTAAAATTTAAAATGTTATAAATTGTTATTTTCTTAATATTATATTTTAATAAATAAAAAAAGATAAATAGTATGTTTAAAAACATAGTAAATTTAAAATTGGACCAATATATATATCTTTTTTTCAAAAATTAGTATAAATTATAAAATTTATATATTTTACACCTACTTAAAATTCGAAAATTAAAGGTGATTTCTTCTTCTCTTGAAACCGCCCAGAGCTCCGCTAGCCACTGCCGATCTCCTCTCCGCTCCGAGCTTGTTATCAATCCCGCACTGAGCTCCGCTCCGAGCACAGTCCCACACGTTGCCGAGCTCCTCTCCCGCACAGGGCCGCAGAGTGCCGATCTCCTATCACCGTCGCCGTCGCCTTCGCCATCGCCGAGAGGAAGCAAATTGTTGCCGTCGCCGTCTCTCTCGCTCTCTACATCTATCACTGTGAGCTCGCTACCTCTCTCTGCTCTCTCTCTCTCTTTCTCTCTCTCACCGTGAGAGATCCCCTCACAGTGAGAGAGATAAGTGTGAGATCGGTCACAGTTAAACATGTTTAAGCTCTCAAATAATAATAGAGATCATGTTTAAGCTCTAAAATAATATTAGAGTTCATGTTTAAGGAACAGATCCTTATACATGTTTGTATATTTAGCCTGTTTAAGGAAGAGACAAATTATGTATGCAGACTATTAATAAATTTGTTTAAGGATCGTTAATTGTGAGCGATGCAAAATACGGTGAGATCGATCTAAAATAATTTTGTATGCACACTAATTATACATGTTGAAGGAACAGAATTTTAGGGATAATTTTGTATGGAAACTAATAATAAATTTGTTTAAGGATCGTTCAGTGTGAGCGATCCCCGCACTGAGAGAGTAACAGGGACACCATAGTGGAATTCTGCACAGTCATATATATAAAAGGGAACAGTGAGGGATCCTCTGTATGCACAGTGAGGGATCCCTCATTGTGAGGGATCCCTCTGTTATAACAAGAAACTTGCAGGTGACTAGTTGTATGTTTGCTACAAGTGACCATTAATACAACTACAAGATGGAACACTTGTTCAATTTTGGAATGACTCGTTAGACAATCTTGTCACTATTAAAATGTAATTTGGTCATATGTAGTTGAAAGGGCATAGGCATCAAATTAATGTCATTTTCATAAGAGTTAGAACTTAATTTTCATAATACATTACCCAAAATATGAATATCTGATATTCATATTCGATGAACTCATAGTGCATTATGTTCTTCACAGGAGAATGGCCTTCTCTTT
Source organism: Tillandsia fasciculata (assembly GCA_029168755.2). Taxonomy (NCBI): domain Eukaryota; kingdom Viridiplantae; phylum Streptophyta; class Magnoliopsida; order Poales; family Bromeliaceae; genus Tillandsia; species Tillandsia fasciculata. The sequence goes on along the minus strand of JAQOTM010000195.1, from coordinate 285,397 downwards.
GCTACTGGCACTTGTAGTTTTGATGGCCACTGGGGGTGGAAGTAGTCGTGGAAGTGGGAAGAAGAAATCTTCAAAAAGATCACGGAATGAACTGTCAACAAGCTCGGAATCTGAACAATCTTCAGAAAATGAGGGAGAATCGGTAATAGGGAAGGGAAAGGCACCGATGCCTTCAAGGAAAAAGAAAGATAGAGAATATTCTACACAAAGAAATTCCGGTGGACCGGTAATTCGAGAGGGGTCTCAAACAGATAGCCGAGCAAATTATGGAGAAGGTGAAACAGAAATTAATTCAATCAGGCGTGGATTATATCAAAATAGAGCATGTCTTGGAGAGCGACATATAAACTTCAATGAATTGTGTCGACAAGTTCCGGAATTTGAAAGGCTAGTAGAACGAATTCCTTTGGGGGCTCTAGGTAGCATTCCAGCAAATAAGGGTTTCTGTTCCGAGTTAATCAGGGAGTTTTACATGATGGGAGATAAAATTGTAGAGGATCATGACACCGGGATAATCAAATTCGAAACCTCAGTTCGAGGGGTCAAGTTTGATATAACTCCAGATGTAATAGGTGCGAATCTTGGTTTGCCTGTTGATACATCTGGTGAGTATTATACTACGGGTGAAATTCAGAGTAACACTCATTGGGATGTTGTCGTTAATGCTATTTGCAAGGCGGGTACACAGACCAACAGGGAATATGTGGTATCAAAGGATTTAAAGCCGGAATACCACATTTTATCTTTGATTCTTTGCTACAACCTGTTGCCTACGGTGGGGACTAAAAGGATAAGATGGCAACGTCTACTTCTTCTTTATTTACTTGGTCACCCAGAGAGTGCAGCTGGACTTTGTCTCAATATTCCTTATCTTATTTGGGAACACATGTCGCATGTAGTTGTGGGAACCAATAGCCGTTCACTTCTTCCTTACCCGATCTTCATCACTAGCCTATTGGAAGATCACGGAGTTGATGTCACATGTGACAAATATGACTATGGCTTGGGCGCTATTGATAGAATAACTTTGTCCAAGTCAATTGGAACTCTAAAGACCTTTGGGCAAGCGAAAGGTCGTGCAAGTGATGCGACTACAAGTGCACCGCCTCGTCAGGTGCAACATCAAGCCGCTACTGGATCAGATGAGGGAGTGACTGTACAATCATTACATCGGGAAGTACAAGCAGTTAAGAAAATAGTGGAACAAGGGTTCAAGAAGATTGAGGATGGATTAAAGAAGCTGTTTGATATCCTCGGCTGCAAGCAAGTTGATGTAGTTCCGGGAACGACTGGAACTAGTACTTCACATGGACATACATCACATGATGATGATGTTGAGGACATACATGACGATGTGTGACCCGGTACGCCATCTTGTTCTTGCTTTTCATTTCGATTTAGTTTGTTGTTTCTTAACCGATTGGGTTATATTATTAGTCAAAGTAATAGCCCGTGGAGGAAGATCGTTGTTCCATCTGACTAGGCATTTCTTGTGGAGTGAATGGGTTTTAATATCAATATTATTATATAATTCAGTAATATGGCTTCACTTTGAATTTTATTACTAAAGAGTGTTGGCAAAAGAAAATGGTATATGAGTTATACCAACATATGTGCAATGACATTTTAGAATGTAGATGACCTTATGATTTTCTTAATAATTCCCGCAAGGAATGTGGAGAAGCTTATGAATTTTGTAATAATATTTAGCATTGGGTTAGTAGTGTTTGCACAGATGCCTAGTTTCCACTCTGAAATATGTCAAATAGTAGTTGCTCACTATGTGGCTTTTGAGGCATCTCCTAAGCAACTTTAGTGTTTTTTAAGTTTTTTTTTGTTATTATTTTTCCCTCCATGTGTAAGTACTATTTTGTTTTAAACATGTCACTTCGTAATAATCATTTATGACTGTTAACAGGTATTGGGAGGCTATTGGAAGCTATGACCAATAAGAAATGCTACTCCATACATCTTAGATTTGTACATGTGAATTAACCATACATCTTAGCCCAAGTGTTCCCTTACGACAACATACAACTTACAATCACCAAATGTCCAATTCTATACAACAAACGTTTGCGTACACGAAAGTCATCTGTTCATAATTACAACACAAATTATACTTCAACATAAATTTATTATCACGGTACAATAATATCTTACCACATACATGAATATATTCTGCTTTTGTAAGGCAGCTGATTTTGCTTCTAATAATATGCTTCTAATGCTCATTGGAAGCATTAGAAGCACTTGGAGACTCATACATGAATATATGTATTACCACATACTGATTTTGCTGTAGATAGTCATATGTAGTTGTGTTCGCCTTCTTTCTCTTCTATATATTATTATTATTATTAATATAATAATTATTATTATTATTATTAATATTTTGGGAGGGTTACATACGTGACGAAGAATTCGATTCGAAGAAGTGGGTCATTCCTGGTTTTATTATGATTCTAAGGATTGAAACAAAATGTCCCCCTTAATTTCGTAAGATGTATATATTCAGCGAAGGAGGTCCATCAAGAGTAAGAGAGTTGCTGATTCTGCTGAGGCACTTATAGGCGCATACCCCAAGTCCTGCTGGTGAATTGGCGGCACTCAGTTTCATGAAATCAATAGGAGTAGAAATAGAGTTTCACAAGCAAATGGTGGTCGAAAATCCAATATTAGTGAATCGAATCCTGAGATGCTCATCAATGACGGTACAATTGGAGGTGTTGCTTAATTATATATTGAGCGATCCCTACAATTGTTCCAGATTGATGAGCATCTCAGGATTCACTAATACTGCCTTTTCAACCACCATTTGCTTGTGAAACTCTATTTCCATTCCTATCGATTTCATGAAAATGAGTGCCGCCAATTCACCAGCAGTACTTGGGGTATGCGCCTATAAGTGCCTCAGCAGAATCAGCAACTCTCTTACTCTTGATGGACCTCCTTCGCTGAATATATACATCTTACGAAATTAAGGGGGACATTTTGTTTCCATCCTTAGAATCATAATAAAACCAGGAATGACCCACTTCTTCGAATCGAATTCTTCGTCACGTATGTAACCCTCCCAAAATATTAATAATAATAATAATAATTATTATATTAATAATAATAATAATATATAGAAGAGAAAGAAGGCGAACACAACTACATATGACTATCTACAGCAAAATCAGTATGTGGTAATACATATATTCATGTATGAGTCTCCAAGTGCTTCTAATGCTTCCAATGAGCATTAGAAGCATATTATTAGAAGCAAAATCAGCTGCCTTACAAAAGCAGAATATATTCATGTATGTGGTAAGATATTATTGTACCGTGATAATAAATTTATGTTGAAGTATAATTTGTGTTGTAATTATGAACAGATGACTTTCGTGTACGCAAACGTTTGTTGTATAGAATTGGACATTTGGTGATTGTAAGTTGTATGTTGTCGTAAGGGAACACTTGGGCTAAGATGTATGGTTAATTCACATGTACAAATCTAAGATGTATGATTCTAATTGGTGACATGGAGTTTGGAGATGGCAAGACTCTGCGAGGTCTGGTCTTGATTGGGGAAGAGCCTTCTATATACAACTCTTCTGAATTTAATGCTTTTCATTGTGAGAGAGAAATAAGTAGATCGGCTTATTGTAGTGAAAGCAGTGGGATTGTTGAACCCCATGATCCTAGCAACATGTCTGCATACTCTTCTCTTGTTGATGCTTCTATGTTGAAGGAAGGTAGCGGAAATGAGGGATCTGGTGTGCCCTGTAAAGCATGATGGAAGAGGCAGGCTGAGTGTATGTATAGTAAGGCAAAAGAGACAAACACATTTTGGTATGTATTTGTGGCTGCTGCTTTAGTGGGGATTGTAGTTCTAGGCCCACTGATGGCAAGGGGAAAAATTGCAGCTTCAGCAAGTGAAACTGCAATTTAACATCAACAATGAGGTAATTTTTATCCTATTGAAGATATATTTAGAATTACATTTGCAAAGATTTTTATCACATCTGCTTGTCTATGAATTTGATCGAGGATTATTTTCTTATGTTTTGCGTTTCTCATTTTCGTCATGTAATTTATGCGGAGCGTATGAGGTTGAGTAAGCTGTATTGAAAATGAACATGATGAGGTTAGGGTATGTAAAATAGCATTGGTGTCTTTTAGGCTATCGTCATAAATTTCCAAATTGTAGTGCTAGCTTAGGCTATTTGATTGTTAGCTGATTTGATGTGAATGAGAGGCAAAGAGAAAATGGTGGAAACATATTTAAAATTATATTGAAATTTATAATAGCATTCAGGAAATTTAGTAACTTCCCAATGATCATACCTTTCACATTGAATTAGGCAATGCCATTTAAGCCGCGTTGCTATGGTACAGAACACTACTAAATCTGATGTATTGTTGCCATTTGTTGAATTTCTTCTCTCCTTTCTGTTATGACGAAAGTAGGGTGAGAAGCATGGTGGTACAATTTGTGAATGTAGGAGATTACGGCTATTGTTCCAGAAAAATATTGTTTTTAAATTAAAAATTCTGGAGCCTTCCTTGAGGTTTTAATCTAGATATAATCTGGTTATCGCTGTTGCTAACATACACGCCATGTGACAGTTTGTAAGGTTTGGTATTGTGCTTCAGTCACATGTCACTAAGAACCTAATGGCTGTTTTATTGGCATGATGACAGAGGAGTTTCATGGCGGTTCCATTCAGCCGGTTCAAGGCTATTTTGGTTGCTGGCAATCAACACAGGCCTTTGATGCAAGGTGATGCTGCATTTGGCCGATATGGTGTTTACTTCGTATATTGATGATGTTGACGAAAAACTACAAGTGAGTGGGGGGGGGGGGGGGGGGGGGGGGGGGAGGTGTGGAGGGTTGCAAATGTTGTTTATTACATATGCTTGGTTGGTTATCAAACTGCAAATCTGTTTATTTTTTCCCCATGTTCTTCTATTTTCTGATGCTGTTAATGCTTGGGTAATGTAAATTTAAATTTTCAAGTGAATTATTGATGCATGTAAATATGACTAGATTGAATTGTAAATAGATTTAAATGGAACTAATCTGTAAATCATTAGGGTAATAATAATTGTGGCAATATGTGTATAAAAGGGGGTCATAAGGCAAGCTGATTGTGATTGGTATATGGTTAATTCACATGTACAAATCTAAGATGTATGACTGTACTATGGTAACTTGTATGTTGTAAAGGATTGGAATTTAAATCTGAAAAGATGACTGCACTGTGATTCCGGGATTTGAATTGGAGATGTAATTCTGTATAAAGAAGTTTCATGTAACGCGACTGAGTGACAAGAACAAGTGTACCGGTACATAAATATTGTGTTGCGGTACAGAGAGTCTAACACTTGGGTTGGTAAATCTGTACCGGTACATAAGTTCCACAAAACCCGAAACCATCAAAGTTGCAATCGTCAAATAGTACCGGTACTTATCAGTTCGTACCGGTACAAATGGTTCCGGTACTTACCCAAGTTCCTCAAAAACCGAAAGTAGTACTCATGGATGATTCCCTCATGTACCGGTACTCTAGGTTGCGTACCGGTACAGAGGGATAAATCCATGAATAATACTTTCGGGTTTTGAGGAACTTAGAAGTGTACCGGATCAAATTGTACCGGTACGCAATATCTAGTACCGGTACATAATGAGCTACCGAAGGGTAAGCCTATCTGTTTGTGAGGCACATGGTTTGTACAAATTTTTAGTACCGGAAATAAGGATTTTGTACCGGTACGGAAGTTTGTGTACCGGTACTGAAGATTACGTACCGGTACTAAATAATGAGGACCGGTACTGAATGCCGCATCCGCTTCCAATTCAAGTTCATCAGAACCCAAAAGTTGAACAATGTGTACCTGTACAAATTTCTGGTCCTCAAAACCAGAAACACCACACACTTGGATTCCTCACTAACGGTACAATAGTATTGAGGACCTGAGTAAAATTTGTCTTTACAATTATATAAAAGAATTGTATATAGATTAAAATTTATAAATTAAAAATTTTGAAACAATTATAATTTAATAAGATATTTATATTTAATATAAAATTAATTTAGAAAATGTAAAATATAGGATAAAATTAAAGTATTTAGGTAATCAGCAAAAAATAATCACATTTGCAGCGAATGACTACAACTCACCATAAAACACAAACCGATCATAACTAAGATACAATGAATAAATAAAAGGAATCATTACAATATTCATAAAAATTACAACAAATTGATACAATACAATATCAAACTGAAACTGATAAAAACAGGGATACAGAGAATTCATACAATATTCATCTGCTCTACATTCATCTGCTCTACAACGAATCAATACAACTCAACATTAAACTAAAATCAAACTGAACAAAAATGGAATACAATGAATCGTATATATGACTCAATACAATAATCATCGAATATACAACATATTAATACAAGTCAACATATAAATTAAACCAAAGTATTTATTGTACATAATTATCTTGACGGAAGACTTGTATGCATCGAACTAGAAGTCACGCAAGAGGGATCTCGTAAGATTTGGCTCACCATGTGCGCCCGGAAATACGGGGGATATTTTTGATAAACCAAAAGATCGGGAGAGCCGCCTCTTACAATTCTTTCAGCAAATAGGCATGTGTACATGCCACAATCAACCTCAGTCGAACCTTGTTGCTGACAATCAAGCTGACAGATGACATTTGGGTGGCGGATGCGTTGTTCAAAGAAAAACTCAAAATAGGCTGCAAACCACCTCGCCTGCATAAGAGAAATAGTGAAGTCTATCTTCTATGCATATATCAATGTAATAAATATAAAAGTAATATACATACCAATACGTTTGCCGCATCCTTTGCCACACGATGACTCCACAAGGAATTCCAACTCTCAAAATGGGATTCCTTCAAATCAATAACAAGCAAATGCCAATGCCAATTACTATTTACAGGAATAATTATAAATCTATTACAGCTAATACTTTCCGGAGTTATTATTTCCAAAAAGTGCCGTACGGAAGCCGATTCATAGGCAACATTCTGGATGAAATCAGCTGTGATGGCCTGGTCCGGCCCTATTCCTGCCATCTTGTTAAGTATGTGCATCTGGACATAAAAGGGAATATAGTTACAACATCAATGTAATAATGAAATCCTTCCAATCTTGGTTTTGCTAAATGCTTATCACGACAACAGGGTTGAATGAATGAAATTACGGTGAATAATGCAACATAAGTAAACAAACAAAAGGTAATAAATATTTAATAACTACTGTTATTACCAGTTCCAATTCTTTTATGTTTCAGCATTTTAATTGTGCAATAGAACAGGAATCAGATTTTAAAGTCACAATATAAGAGATGTAAATTGTGAGATTGAGTATATACTAAATTGTAAAATGTGATGTCATATATATACAAAATAGCTAAATTTCATCTTAAAAAGACACTCTGGGATAATTCCTGGTTTCATTAAGATTATATAAATATAAATGTAACTTTATAAAATTAATATAATACTGAATCAAATATGAAACTCACCGAAACTTCAGTTCGACAAAAAGAGCAGGATGCCTAAATTTCTGTACACCCTTCATATTCTTCGTATTAAGAATATGAAAATATACATTTATCACCTATATTAGAAAACAACAAGAAATTATGTTAAAACACACACACACATAAACACACACACACCCACACACACACACACAGACACACACACACACACACACACACACACACACACACACACACACACACATATATATATATATATATATATATATATATATATATATATATATATATATATATATATATATATATATATATATATTGTAATATATATATATATATATTACAAGATTTAACTGTATTTTCTCGTTTTCACAGCACGAACCTCATCGCGGGTCGGCCCTCCAAATAAGAAGTGTCGGAGGATTTCGCCACTAATAGAAGGCGAATCCGATCCTTTGGTGCTATCTTCCCATATAGCTCCCCTATCAAAAAGAATTAGAAATATTATACTAAGTAATGCGAAAATGGAAATAGACATATATAACAATTAAAAGAATATATGATATGGTGGACTAACTTAGTTATTGGTTGTGCTATAAAAAAGTTAATTGCAAAATCATCCTCTTTAGGAATCTTATCTCGACCCGGATATTCGCGACGAGACTCAATAACGAAACCGGGTGAGCTATCCAGAGAGGGTTCATCCGGAACATTGATGGATGAAACTCCACCTTCTGGATCATCATACTCTTTTTTTATTGCCTGTTATCATTAAAAAAATTATGCAACTGTCATACTTTATAAATTTGTTAAGCTTCAATACACCAAACATATTACAATAATACCATAAGGACGTCGGCAATGGCCCCGGAAGCAGAATCTGATGCTTCAGTTTCTTTCGACCCCTGCTCTTTAGAATCAAGGCGGCGCTTTCTAGTATAATATGCTTTACGTCCTCTTGTCCCGGCCGTGAAATCGTCAGATAATTCCTTTCGTTTCCTTTCACGGGCTTTAATCCTTTCAATTCTTGACGGGACTTCGATTCTAATATCGGCAGTGGGCACCACTATATTAATCTCACCACCATCAACGGGATGTTCGAAAGTTCCTTTCGCTTCTGCTGTGTGCTGCCCACCTTCAGCCTGATCTTCAACATTTTCTTTTTCGACATCGAGTGTCGCGCCCCCTTCTGCTGCAACAGCAGAGCCGCTATCAATTTGATCCTGAAGCTTCTTATTTATATCCTTTAACTTGATATTCTCTGCTTCCAAGATTTTAATCCGCTCTTCAAGGACATAAAGAGTTTGTTCCAAATTATTAAGTGAATTTCTGATATTGCTACAATCCCCAGCTGTAGAGGTAGTAGCGACAGGAGTAGCCGGTTGAATCTGTATCAATAAAGAAGAACACAAAGACGGTAAGTAGGGAAATTAGTAAAGTAACCACATCATAACATATATAATCCTTAACTTATACAATACCTGGGGCTGCTGCCAAACACGTGCCATACGATTTAATATATACATTTCTTCAGGACGATAGGTAAAGTTGGGTATAACCTGCATATATATATATATATATATATATATATATATATATATATATATATATATATATATATATATATATATATATATATATATATATCATTACATATTTACATTTAATATTTTAAAGGAGATTTATAAAATTAAAATTCCGTAAAGAATTTATTACCTCTGAAGGAGAATAAGACAACAATTTTTTCCTAAGCTTATCATAGCTCCTAAATGCTACTGAACCTTTCCATTTTCTCATCCGTGGGACAGCTTTATCCCCATCAGAAGTACCCAAACCCTTTATATGCTCATACGCCCAGCTCTACATGCAGAGTCATAATGACTTATCAGTAATGGAATGAACATATAAATATTTTAAATATAAAATATATTCAAACACTAATTTAGAATTGTACTCACCGTGAACGCTACTGTACACCCATCAATATACCCGGCTTTTATTTCTTCCCCTCTATTCCGACGCTTTACATGACGGGATGCTTTCGAAATAGAACTTACAAGAAAATTATATACAGTATGCCCCCAGGCATAGTCGCCTATTCTATGTATATCATCTATATATCTATACAGAGCCTTCGGCACATTGTAGTGGCTAGTGGGAAAGAGAACCGTCGCAAAAACATATAATACGAAAATGGAGACAAAATCGGTGACGGCGTCCACACCCTGCTGTCCAGCAAGAGTGTATAAGATATGACGAAGTTTTCTTCTATCGGCGTGCTTATACTCGCCATTAAAGTATCTATCAAATATATTAGAATTTATACTCTTTTTTGACCATTCTATCGGCTCCCCCTGCGTCGGTAACCCAACCAAGACAGCTATTTCATCTGGAATCAGGGGAATGAAAGTATCTCCGATTCTAACACCTCTGTTCTCCTCATCCCAAAAACTTAGGAGAGTATCCACTAATACAAGGTCTTGCTTTAGAGGTGGAAGGTCAATATATGAAGCAAATGGCGTTGTTCTCAAGAGTGCCATTTGTTCAGTAGAGATAACTTCCCTTAGTGCTGGGCCAGCAGTGGTATAGTTGGCCTCAGTCTTGGGAGACTCTTGTACATTCATCGTATTGTATAGATGTTTTGGAAAACATCTTCCACAAACCAATTGAGTCTTCGTTGGGCTCTTTCTCCTACCATGACTACTAGTGCTGGCCTCCTTGGCCACTCTGCTCGATGACATAGCTCTGGTAGAAACCATATCTTCAGCTGCATTATAATAACCATATCAGTTTGTATTGATAAAATCATATCTTAGTACATCATGAATTTATGGACTATTCAAAGCAATATGGACTAGTCAAACATCTCTACATTTCTTTAATTGCAGCATTATAAAGTGTAACAGAAGCCTACTACCATGTGAATTTTGTTTTCAATTCTTTTTTTTTTAAATACTGAATCAAACATTATAACAAAAGCATACTATCTTGCATTATACTTTATTACTGATTCTGGTATATTAAATTCCTTTCTGCTCCATTACATGACAAAGACGATGACCTGAACAACAATGGCATTCTGAATGTTTGGTTCCTGTTAGCTTTGTCATAACTTTGCTGATATAGGTTGCATAATTTGTCTGCTTGTCTATTCTGTGTAATGGTGATGAAACTCTATAAGCAACAAGACTTGGATGCCAGATAGTAACATGTTAATTTTATTGTTCAGATTCTTCAACTTAATGATGGTAAGGCTTTGTCTTGTCGCCTACTAATTGATTCTATGAGGAAATTTCTCTCCAATTGTGAAGCAGGTATGTCTTTAAGCATGTTGGATGTGTTATTCTCAGTGGAAATTGTTGCTTTTCTGTGCTTGTATATTTTCAGCCTTTGAGAGATATGGGCAATCTATATATAGAAGTTGAAACTTTAGGCTGTTTTCTTAGTTCTGTAACCTAACATATGCTAATCTAAATGCCGAAACATTGGATGGATTGCACAATCATTATAATAAGCTGGAGGATCAGTTTTGTATGAAACTTAGGTTAAAATTGCAAAATCCATTGTTCAAGGTTTGGTGAGGTATGGAATGAAAAATGGAAGTATGAAATTATCTTCATATCATAAGCTAACCACAATTCACAATAGTTTTACACTCTTGTGAAACTTCTGAACACTCTTGTGTAGCCAGTGTGTACCGGTACACAACCATAGGTACCGGTACAGGGCTTGTGTTCCCCCTTTGTACCGGTACACTTTTCTCTCTACAAAAGAAATGGTCTAATTGGGTGGCAACTTGAATTTGTACAAAACCCATCGATAGCTGTCGATGGAACATATATAACTGTGCTTAACCCATCTATATGAATTTGGAATGGAGAGCTATATAGCAGCAGACATAACAGGGATTTATGGGATTGAATGTACCTGTAAATAATCTTTATTTTCAAGGTCGAGAGAGAGAGCGGTGCTCGGGTGCTGCGAAATGCGAGTGAAGGAAACCCTACACCGACGGAGGGGAGAAAGCCCTGCTTGAGAAGTCCTCGGATGGTGTTCGAGAGGGCTAGCAGGCGAGACAGAGTTCGAGAGCCCTAGCAAGCGGAGAGCGAGCGCGAGAGAGCACTGGAGAGGGAGCGCGAGAGAGAGGGGGGCGGTTTTGGCGGAGAGAGACCACTGGAGACGGAGCGCGAGAGAGTGGGGGGCGGTTTTGGCGGAGGGAGTGGAGAGAGGTGGAGAGAGGGGTTTTAGAAAAAGAGAGAGAGAGAGAGAGAGAGAGAGAGAGAGAGAGAGAGAAGGAAGAGGGTGTGAGAATACCGGCTGGGATTTTTAGTTTCAATCCCAGCCGTCCCTGTTAGGGGTGTAGGATATACACCCCTAACAGGGGTGTACCACTAGCACTACTGATTATTTTTTTGGCTCTTGGATGAAAAGATATACGTGTAGGATGATAGTGGTCTAGAGTTTAGTGGGTTGTAGGTGAAATAGATAATTTAGGCTGCGTTTGGAATCGGGTTAAGGTAAAATTAGCTAAACCGGGGATAAGTATAAAGTACGGAATTAGAGCGAAAAAGCGTTTGGGATGGTTCCAGGGATAAGAGATTTTGTGTTTGGTTTAATAATGAGGAATAAGAGGAATAAAGAGGATAAGTTGGGTAAATTACCTTTTTGCCCTCAAGAGTTAATATGTGATAAAAGTTGTTAAAATCTAATTAGTTCGCTTTAATTAATAGATTAATGGTTTAAAAAAATAAAAATAAAATTATAATCATAATTAAATTATATTATTTAAAAATAATATTTAATTTAATATTTTATTTTCTCAAATTAAAATTTAAATTTAAAATATAAAATTTCAACATTTTAATTTTAAGATTTAAAATTTTATAATATTAATTTTAAATAATAAATTTTTAACATAATTTTTTTTTAAAATTTACAAAAATCGTATATTTGCTAAATATTTGTAAATTTTTACCCTCAAGCTTTATTATGTGATAAAAATTATCTAAAATCGTTTTTCTCGTTTTAATTAATGGATTAATGGTTTTAAAAAATAAAAATAAAATTATAATCATAATTAAATTATATTATTTAAAAATAATATTTAATTTAACATTTTATTTTCTCAAATTAAAATTAAATTTAAATATAAAATTTCAACATTTTAATTTAAGATTTAAAATTTTATAATATTAATTTTAAATAATAAATTTTTAACATAAAATTTTTTTAAAATTTGCAAAAATCGTATATTTGCTAAATATTTGTAAATTTTTGCCCTCAAGCTTTATTATGTGATAAAAATTTTATCATATTTTTCGAAAAAGATTTTGTTTAATGGAAAAAAGCATATGGTATTTATTTGCTATAAATTCCATATTACTTCCCTACTAATATATACAATTTATATATAATTTCAGTACCGAATTTAATAGATTTACATGTTTATACATCAGTCATAAACACACATCTGTTTATAACAATAATTTTTTTATCTACATAATTATCGCCGGACTAACTTCTATTATTCCACAATTGATCTGTAATATCCGTTCGAATGGCGTCGCCCCGCCGTGAGTCTGATGCACCGGGCAATGAAGCACCAGGAATTTGAATACCTTCGTCATCCTCTTCCACAACGGTAGCATATTGGTCAACTGAATCGTTGAAATATCGATCACTACCGTGATTTCTAATAATAAAATTATGTATGACGCAGCAAGTCATTGCAATAAGACATTGCACCCTAAACGGAAACGGGGTTGCAATATTTAAAATCTTAAATCGATTTTTTAATACCCCGAATATTTTTTCCACCACATTACGTAATTGGGCATGACGATGATTATAAAGATCCCGCGGGCTCCGATGTACCCGACTACGTGCGTTACTATCAAATTGGCTGATATGATAGCGCTCTTCTCTATACGGCGCCAGAAATTTGTCGGTGTTTGCGTACCGAGAATCAACCAAGTAAAATTTTCCTGTTAACGACACAATATAATAAGAAGTTATACTGTAATTTTATATGCATTAAAATTAATAACTGTAATATAGTGAATTGTCAGATTTTCTTACTACCTTCGGGTACTGTGAAATCGCCACTTTCACACGCCCATCTGAGGACTCGCATATCAGCGGCGGATCCTTCCCACCCAGTGCAAACAAAAAGAAATTCTTGATCAAAGTTGACCGCAGCCATCACATTTTGTGATGTAAACCCTTTGCGACACCGAAAACGTGCTTGCTCGCTCAACTTGACAATCGCCAGAATATGGGTCCCGTCAACCGCACCAATTGCATTCTGCAAATGTACATTGAACATTCAATATCTTCCTTTTTAAGCCGTCCTTGGTAATACTCATTATTAATCGTATAAAATACCAATGATTTAAATTTAATACATCACCTTGAAAGGATGGAAATTTGTAGTATCTGAGATCCGCGGATGAACTTGAGTGTTGCTTGTCGGTTGAGTGATATATTCGTCTTTTAACATAACGATGCCCCGCAGTACCTTATTAAAATATCTACTAATTGTCTCCCCTGAATGTTGGAATGTTTCGGCGAGCACCCTATTTGCAACGCCGTGGCCAATACAAAAAAGAAATATTCCAAGCTGTTCATCAACGGTGATATTTCTTGAGCCACGTATAAGTCCCTTTCCAACAAGCTCGCTCATCTCGTAAAGCAATGAATGTGGTAGTCGTCATTCTAAAATGCTGGTACCCACGGTCTAGATGACCATTTAATATATCACCAATAAATTGATGCCCAGTAAATGGTCTGGTTCGACATGGTTGTCTCGGGATTGGAATAACATCAGTCAGATAACCTTGACCATATTGCATCGCACAGACTTGTTCCCAATAATCGTCATCCTCATCTAATATTGTCAGTATATTTGCAACGATTGCGGACGAAAATATGGTGCGATTAAACGAAGCATCCATTTTTTTCTGCAAAGATATCATTGTATTCAAGCAATATGTCGCAGTATATAGACATTGTCTAAACATTACAAACAAATACGTCAAGTATGTAATGCAGATTGATGAAAATTAAATTGACTGTATCGTTTAAGCGATTTGAATATTAACTACACCGAACATTGGTAAACATACATATATTGACATTAACGATATATTAACATTCATAATCTGTCTACAATACTTAAAATTTCTTTTTTCAAACTACTACGAGCAATTTAATAGTAGAACTAACAACATCTAATTATATGTATCGTAAAATAATACAACACTATAATAATACAACATACAACATAATAAGTCTCGAATATAAACCATAGTAGTTATCATCCTCAAATAAAACACAGAAAAGTAGTACAATATTACATTCCCAGATACCTAATTTAAAAATGAAATAAAGCATCACAATGTTCCTACAATATTACATTACCAGGTACCTAATTTAAATATGAAATTAAGCATCACAATGTTCCTACAATATTACATTTCCAGCTACCTAATTTATACATGAAATTAATCATCACATTGTTCCTACAATATTACAGTTCTTGCCACTAGTTTGCAACATAATAGCAATCAGCACAAATTAACTGAAATATTATAATCCCGAATAGTAGTTATCAACGTAATTGGATGTACTACAAAATTACTGGAATATTATATTCAAGGGAAGAACTATCGAAATAAAAGACTTTCTTTCGCTACTTGCCGATCCAGCCACAATATAGCATGCTCGTCGTTCATTGTCATGAATACTTGCATATTCTTGTCATCTTTTAATGCCTCTGCGGCTGCCAATACCCGATCATCTGTAAGTCCACGTAAAGAGTATACTCGGCCCATACACTCCTCGATTGTCGCGATATTGCCTCGTTTGCTAATTTCAACTTGGTACATTTGGCGGACTAGATCAAGCTTTTGCTTCCCAATTTCCACCATTTCTCCGAAGGGGTTACTTGTGCCTTGATCCTTTTGCTTCCCAACATTTTTACGCTGGGTAGTTGATCGGCGTGGAGATCGAGACCTTTTCCCCGCAGAGCTATGCCCCGATCCACTGCCACTAGCACCGAAATTTGGTCCTGGAGGAGCAGGACTTGGCGATCGTGATGTATAACCCGGCATTATGTTTTCAAAGCTGGGTGGTATAGCTGGATCATCCTCATGAGGAGAAGATGAAGATGAACTATCAACAGTTTCGGGAGGTTGCATAACAGAGGAGAACCCGAATCTGCCTGTTGTCGTATTTTTTTGAGTAAGGAACTCAAGATCCTTATAATGAGGGAATGGTTTATCCCTACATTTTGCGTAGGCCGGATTCTCCTGGACAAAGACACGAGGATTATGATAGCTTGACCAATTTAAATATCTACTAACTTACAATCTTAACGCAAATAATATAAATTTTACCGCGATTACAGCTTGCCAGTCTTCATTATCACCAGCGGTAGGAATGTTGTTCGTGTGATCCCATCCCCAGCCGCTCTTGTTTGCTAAATAGTTATATAATGCAAAAGTTCTCTTCAGAACTTTAAGACGATTTTTTATTTGGTCTTTCGTTAGGTCGATATTATTTCTAGAATTGACCTCTTTAACGACTCGGTTCCACGCCAGATTTGTGAAACTACCATTTATATTGTTTCCTAGTGCGTGCTCCTCTGTTAGCAAAGATAATAGGGTGCTATCTATAAATTCTGTCCAGTTAGGTGTTCGCGACCCCGTTTGTGGGCGCGAACTACTTCCACCTTCTGTCCGCATATTCTCATTTTGAGGGTAGTTTTGGGTTTGTTCGATGTTATGCGTAGACTTAGAAAATCTCTTCCAAGGACGCATCTGATGAAAATATTTGTTATTGGTAAAGATCATGCAACACTTGCCATTGTTGTTATTGAACTAAACTAAATTAAATATTGATATGGAATAGGAAATGTTGGCCCAAACAGGATGATCTTCAACCTTGGTTTTTGTCAAGGAATAGTATTTTTTTAAAAAAAAAATTTGCTCAATTGGTTTCCAACTACACATGGGGTTGCAATGGATTATAAATCCTTGCCATCTAACTGATGAATATGGAAACAATCACCATTGCAAAAGGTTGGGTGATTTCATCCTTTCTGGGTCATTTCTTGCGGCAACTTGAAATTCTAATTATAATTTTCAATCATATATATAAAGAATACTCACTTACAGCAAACATATGGAAGATCAATCATATATAGCAATCATATGGGAGTGAGATTAATGGACCGGACTTACTTTGCGTGAGTAGTGAATTCCGCTGTTGGAAGTCAGATAATGAAATCAACCCAACAGATCGGCACCAACAGTCAGCAAGCAGCCAAGTAACAAGGTTGGAAACACTGTAACCGTGAGAGGAGCGCAAGGTCGGCCGGGCTCGGGGGGCGGGGGAAGAAGAAAGCAGAGGAGCGCAAGTTCGGGAGGCGCAAGGCTAGGCTCGGGGGGCTCGGGGGCGGAGGAAGAAGAAAGTGGAGGAGCGCTTGCTCCGGGGGCCTCGGGGGGCCGGGCTCGGGGGTCGGCCGGCTCGGGGGCGCAAGCTCGGCCGAGCTTGGGGGGCTCGGGGGGCGGAGGAAGAAGAAAGGAGGAGCGCAAGCTGGGGGCTCGCGGGCCGGCTCGGGGGGAGGAGGAAGAAGAAAGCGGAGCTCGCGCAAGCTCCTGGGCCTCGGGGGGCCGGGCTCGGGGGCGCAAGCTCTGCCGAGCTCGGGGGGCTCGGGGGCCGGGCTCGGGGGGCGGAGGAAGAAGAAAGGGAGGAGCGCAAGCTCGGGGGGCTCGCGGGGCCGGGCTCGGGGGAGGAGAAGAAGAAAGCGGAGCTCGCGCAAGCTCCGGGGCCTCGGGGGGCCGGGCTCGGGGGTCGGCCGGGCTCGGGGGGCGCAAGTTCGGCCGAGCTCGGGGTGGCTCGGGGGGCGGAGGAAGAAGAAAGCGGAGAAGCGCTTGCTCCGGGGGCCTCGGGGGCCGGGCTCGGGGGGCGCAAGCTCGGCCGAGCTCGGGGGGCTCGGGGGGCCGGGGTCGGGGGGCGGAGGAAGAAGAAAGGGAGGAGCGCAAGCTCGGGGGGCTCGCGGGGCCGGGCTCGGGGGGAGGAGGAAGAAGAACGCGGAGCTCGCGCAAGCTCCGGGGGCCTCGAGGGGCCGTGATCGGGGAGGGGGGGAGGAGAGAGAGAGAGGAGAGAGAGGGCTTGGTTCCCTGTAATGGAGAAGAGAGGGAGAGGAGAGGATGGAGAAGAGAGAGAGAGAGAGAGCAGGAGCATGAATGCTCTCGGGAAGTGGGAAAAGGGGGGGGGAGAGGAGAGAGAGAGAGAGGAGAGAGTTTTGTTATTGGGAAGAGGTAAAGTGAGGGAAGGAGGGTAAAATGGTAAAAAATATAATATTAAAATAATATGGAGGATTTGTTATACCAGCTTATTCTAGTTGTACTGGGATAGGCAATACCAGAGGGTTCTAGGTGCGTTTGGTAGAATAAGGGGGATAAACCCGCTATTCCCGGTTCCATCCCACATCCAAACGCAGCCTTAAGGGTTGAAAATGATCAAAAGGGTAGATTTAATGGCAAAAAACTTAATAGTGCAAAATGTTTGGTGCTATCGATAGTATAGTAGCCGGTGCTATATATAGAGTTGAGCTAAAATGCTATCTATAGCAAACGGGCTCAGTTGCCACTTATTTTGTTTTTAATGATGAAGTTTTCAAATCGACAATCAGTACCATTGGTCATGATTTAGACTACTGAAAGTATTTAAAAATTAAATTTTAAATTTTTTTGACAACATTGACTTGATTATCAAAGAGTTGTAAAATTTATAATTTTAATGATAGATATAATTTTTTTTTTTATTTAACGATATAAATAAATCTAAATTAATTAAATTTTGATTAGAAAATTATTTAAACACAATATTTATACTCCCGATCTTAATTATATGACTCCTATCGTCACTTTTTGAAATATATTTATTTTTTACTGTTCATTTATATATCCATTTGATGGACAAAAAAGAATATAAAAAATGTATAAAATTTAATTTTCAGATAGTTTAAACGATATGAATCATATTTAATAATACCGATCGTCGTTTGAAAGTTTTATGATCAAAAATAAATTAATAGCAACAAAATATGTTTGCTACTGATATTATTTGAGCCTAGCCCCCCTCCCCCTAGCTTCAAGTACTGCTTTTTGTACCAGGCATTGTTTCGGAACATCCTTAAAAGCTATTTCATGAAATAGACTTTAAATTTGGGTAACGTGTGCATTCTCCAGCCATTTACTTGTGCGTGTTGTGTGCACAAAATGTAGTTGTGAAATTAATGCTCTAAAGAGCAACTCACCATGATTAAAATTGTCCTCTCTTCTCACTGATGACCAAGGGTTTGATGGAGATAATAATGAGTCCACTAAATTTGTTGCTATTCAAA
Organism: Tillandsia fasciculata; assembly: GCA_029168755.2. Lineage (NCBI taxonomy): Eukaryota > Viridiplantae > Streptophyta > Magnoliopsida > Poales > Bromeliaceae > Tillandsia > Tillandsia fasciculata. The sequence continues at coordinate 266,445 of JAQOTM010000195.1, read as the reverse complement.
CTATTTAGATACGCCCGCCGTGTTGATTGGATACATATTTTCACACGTATACGTTAACTGGGTTTGCCCTCTGAAGAAGTAAAAGGCTCCAGGAGGAGCTCGGATGGACCAAGGACAATTAAGTAAACGATCGTTTTGATTACAAAGTGAGTGCTAGATCCCAACTGCACGGACGGAGTGTGTGAATGAGCCGTACCATGCTAGGTGAACCCATGATTAGCATGGACCATTATAGTGGTAACTTTCTTAAGGGGCATTGTTCCCTGATTCTGGTCCCAATTTTTTTTATGTGCTGCTATAAATATTCAAAAAAATATCTTATTAATTTGGTACTGACATATTAATTAATATTATCATTATATTCTAAATATTAATTACTAAATTCTAAATAAAATTATTAAACTCTCAGCAATATTATTGTACTCTAAATTCTAAATCCTAAATTCTAATTAATTGTTTCACGTCTGGTAGCCAACATATCAATAATATAGTTAGGCATCCTTAATGATGTGGTTAATTTCACTATGATAAAATTATGATATAGCGATATTTTTAAGTATTTTTAAAATTTTAAAAAAGTATCGCAGTAAAAAATATCTATACTTATTATTAGTGTCGCTATATGTGCAGTCGCTAGGATGTATAGCGACATATTATTATAATGTGTCTAAAAAATATGTCCCTATAACCTAATTTTGATACAAATAGAATATAAATAGAACACTTGCACAAAAGTGTTGCAAAAATATATCACAAAAATATGTCACTATAATCAAATTTTGTTATAGTGTTTAGTGATAGAGTTTTTGAAGAAGCGTGACTCTATCAAACTAAGTTGAAAACTCTATTGAGTTCAACTCATATTTGCTTTTCAGTTCATTAACATCGGTTCTCGGCACTTCGCTCTTTGTAGTCGCTCGTCTTTTTTGTGCCACTCGGTTGTTTCAAGCATTCGTTTTTTGTATTAAGGATATTTTTGAAAAGTTTTATATTTTTTAAATTTGAGTATGATTATTTAGTTATTTTAAATTTGACTAGATTGAGATATATATTTGAATTAAGTATATTTGAATTAGAAATTTGCTAAATTTTAGGATTTTGATTTATAATAGGTGTGGTGTTTAGATAATGTAATTAATTTTTTGAGAGTTTTGAGAATTGAATAATATTGTCTAGTATTTGCCGAATAATTAGTTCTTTATATATCCCTTCTTTTATTATTGTGCTTTTTCATTTTATCACACGATTTCTATTGGCATGTGTGTCAGTTGGTATTAAAGCTAGTTGAATCTTCAAGTTGCGCTTTTGCGAGACCTCTCTGACGGTCGGAGAAGGAAGTAGAATGCGAATCAAGATTGTAATGTCATGACTTTTCGAGTAATATTTTACCCTCCTGTTAATAAAGTACTTTTTAGGAAAGCTGAATTATAGTTTTTTGTGAAAGGGCTCGGAAAACGATGACCGATGGTGCGATCGGATCTGAAATCCGACCTAGGAATCTCCCGGAACAGGGTTTTTAGGGTGGCGGTGACTTAGCGCGCATCGGAATCCATGCAGAATATCCGGCACGCTTTCCGAAAAAATATAGGTTTATCCCGTATAATTAAATAATTATTTATTAGTAAATAATTATTTAGATGTAGGATTTATTCGTACGTACTAGAGAAAATCCCACTTTTCGCAAAAAGAGAAACCCTAGCCGGAGAGAAATAGAAAGAAAAGAAAAGAACGAAACCCTAACCAGAGAAAAAAGAGAAGAGAGAGGAAGAAGACGGAGAAGTCCGATCACCCCGATCAACGTGCTGGAAACGGGAGTGCGATCGGATCGTCTTCCTCGTCGGAATCGCGGTAAGTGGAATTTGTTTTATAGTATTGTTGGGGTTTTCGTGTCTTTTTCTCGAGTCATCGTCGCCGCCTCCGTCGCCGTCGTCATCGGCGCCGCCGCCGCCGCCGCCGCCGCCATCGCCGCCGCCGCCGCCGCCATCGCCGCCGCACGACCTAAGGCCACGCGGGGCGCCGCCTGTTGGTGGCGCCGTGCGGCCTTGTGCCGTGCGGGGCGCCACCCGCGGGCGGCGCACACGCCGGACCGCGGGCGGCGCCGTCCGCGCGGGCAGGCGCCGCGCGGGTGCCACTCGCGGGCGCGCGCCGCGCGGCCTTGTGTAGCGGGGGGCGCCCCCGGGCGGCAGGGGCCGCACGGGCGCCACCCGCGGGCGGCAGGGGCCGCACGGGCGCCACCCGCGGGCGCACGCCGCGCGGCCTCGTGCCGCGCGGGGCGCCCGCGGGCGGTGGCACCCGCACGGGCAGGCGCCGCACGGGCGCCACCCGCGGTCGCGCGCCGCGCGGTCTCGTACCGCGCGGGGAGCCCGCGGGCGTCAGGTGCCCGCGCAGGCAGGCACCGCCCGGGCGCCACCCGCGGGCGGGGCACCGCGCGGCCTCGTGCCGCGCGGGGCGCCCGCGGGCGGCGTGCCCGCGCGGGCAGGCACCGCGGCGTCCACGCGGGTAGGCGCCGCGCGAGCGGGTGCCGCGCGGGGAGCCTTCGTGCGTCGTGAGCACGACACTACTGGGTTTTTGTCGCGTTGTTGGGTTTTGGGTTTCGTTTTTGCGGCATGGTGCGTCAAGTTGACTTATCGTTCTTTTTGGGGACTTCTTTAGGTCTAGGTGCGGAGCGGGAGTGTGTCAACGTTCAAGGTGTCCCAATCTTCGCTCAACAAGGTGGGTACTTTCGCAATAAATTTGGTGTCTGTTATCGTTATGACAAGCGTAATAAAGTAGATGTATCGTGTTAACTGTTTAAACCAGTTGCATGTGTAATTCCCGTTCTTTCATTGCTAACTGTGGTGATGAGTGTCGCGGTGCTTAACACACGCCGGTTTCGACTATTATGCTCATAGATGCTACACGCACACCGGCAGTTTGGCCACCGATTGGGTGTACTTTTCCGGAATTATGGTACGTTGACCCGTGTACCCACGAAGGTAAAGGTGTCGAGTTGGGACCCCTCACGGTTACTATAGGAGCAGCACTAGTACCGTGGAGGGGTTAAAAGCAATGCGCGAGCAAAGTGATCGTTCACGTGGGGGTCTTTAGACCTTCCGACAGGTGTTCTATTATTAAACAGGAGATACGGTGACTCATGAGGGGGAAAGCGAAATGTTCCGGTGTATCGGTTTATCTTACCAATACTCTTTATTGCTATGTTTATCTACTTTATTTGTCACTGACTTTCCCACACTGTGATAGGTCCGACTAGGTGTATTAGCCGGGACGATGGTGAGGCAGCGTCTAGAGGACATTAGCCATATGAGGCTTTATTTCGTCGTTCTTGCTTTGGGTTATCTCATCTCCGTTTCATTTAGTTATTTAGTTCTCAGTTGCTTGGCTGTGGAATATTACGGATGTTGGATTGAGAGTTATTTTAGTGATGTGATCTTTGTTATGCTTTTTATTGACTTGTATGTGGCATGTTTTATACCAAACAAAAGGGTTTCGAAAATACTTTCTAAAACCAAGTGTCGTGTGGGCACTACTTTGTAAACCTCTGGATTTATCCTTTCAAAAGATGTAGCCACCCTAAAGAGACTCGCGGAAATACTTTGGAAAACTGGGTGTCGTGTGGACACCGTTTGTAAACCCGTAGTCTCATCTCTTGATGTCGTGAATGAAAACTTTAGTTTTGGTTAATGGTATTACTCTCTTTTCCGTTGTATTCAATGTGACTGTGTGGTTAATGAAGATGTTGTGAATGTAACGTCGTGTATATATAAAGGAGACTCTATCCGTCTACAGAGCGAATTTGCATATGTGGCGGGTCTGACGCGCACCGGTAGGCGAGGTTATTTTCAAAAGAATATATATATATATATATATATATATATATATATATATATATATATATATATATATATATATACGTTTTCCGCTTAAACTACAATTCCTGCGGGGCGTGACAGATTATATGGTATCAGAGAAAAACAACTTTAACCACAGTACTCAGTGACCAACATCCACAGTGCATACACCACAGCGATTGAAACAGGAGATAACCAAGGTGTAGGTGCGTTAGACCGCGAGTGTGCGAGGGAAAAAGGGGGGATTTAATTTTGGTGCGTTCGTAGGTCAAAGTGCTAGGCCAGTAACCTTAGGGTTAACGCGATTTCTCTGTATACAGCAGATAATGGCCCGGACCAGGTTGTCGGCTGATAACGCGAGTGCAAAAGTACGGCCACGACCACCGCGGAGAGCCAACTTCTCCGACAGCAACTGCCAGAGATGGCCGGGCAACTGGCGACGCTGACAGAACAAGTCCGTCAGTTAATGCAGCGACAGCCAACCGCACCAGTGGAGGACGCCCCGATCCCTCCGCCCGGATCGACCACCCCCACTACGGGACCGCCAGGGGCAGGTGGTGCAACTGCAGTTGCACCCCTTCAGACCTCGACGACGGTGTGTCGACAGAGCAACCTACAACACCCTTGGACATACCCACCCCGGCGGCTTCAGGGCCCGCACCGGGAACAACTGTGGGGGACTCAGCAAGGGAAGCGGTGATGACCCTTACTCCCGGGGTGTCCACAGCTGCAGGAGAGGCAACAAATCAGCGGACCGAACGGGAAAGAGTGAGGACAAACCTGGCGGAGTTTAAGAAGCACGATCCGCCCACCTTCGAAGAAGAAACGACCGACCCTTGGGTCGTAGAGAAATGGGTGGACTCCATGGAGAAGCTCTTTGAAGACCTAATGATGGAAGAGCATGAGCGAGTTCCCTTGGCTGTCCACTATCTTGAAGGAAACGCTCGTATTTGGTGGAAGACGGTACGCCCGGACCCGTCGAAGGCCACTGCACTTCCGTCGTGGTCTACGTTTAGAGAGGAATTGTTCGGAGCGTTCTTCTCCAACAGTGTTAAGCGACAGATGGAGGATGACCTCAAACACATCAAGCAAGGGAATCGGTCTGTCATGGAGTACCCGCGAGAGTTCGTGAGATTAGCCAATTGTGTCCCCTTCGTCATACGGGACGAATCTCACAAGGCCCGCCTTTTTGTAGATGGGCTACGGAGCGACATCTTCGAAGTCGTCCAAGCAGCGAATTTACACACCTTTCGGGCAGTGGTCGATAGGGCCACTATCGTGGAACGTGGGTTTGCTATCACACGTGCCCGACGTGAGGGCTCAGAGTATAACCGGGACAAGAAGCGGTCACAGTCCTACCCTAGAGGGGGCTTTTCTGGCGGGAACCGGCCTCCAAAGTACCCCAAGACGCAACAAGGGACTAAGAGCACACCGTCGGGGGGACAATGGCCGGTGGACAAACCCTGCATTATCTACATAGGAGCGCACCGAGTTACATAATGCTTTAAGAGACACGACCACTGTTATCGCTGCGGCAAGCCTGGACATCTCCGATTCAGCTGCCCCTTGAACATGGGGGCGTCATCCTCCGCAGCTTCCACCCCGACACCACAACCGCAGGGACGAGGAAGAGCATCATCGGGAGCACCCCCACGCCCCTCAATCTCTCGACAGGAGAGGGAAACGCGACCACAACCTGGAGGGAGGGTCTACTCGATGAACCAGCGGGGAGCGGAACCACCGGAGGACGTAGTAGCAGGTATTACCTTAATTTCTGATTTTGGAGCTCGAACCTGTTGACACCGGAGCATCTCGCTCCTTCGTATCCGCACCTTTACACATACACACCTTCTAGAGGGTAGGCCCCTATGCAACCTAATGACTGTCCATACCCCTGGGGGACCAATTGAAGCAACTAGCTTCATACCTTCCTGCTTGATAAAGTTGGGGAGGTTGTCTTGCCCTTGGGATTTAGTGGTCATCCCGTTGAAAGAGTTCGACGTGGTGCTAGGCATGGATTGGCTCACCGAGTACCAGGCGGTGATCGATTATGAGAAGCGTCAGGTACGACTGCAGAAACCGAGTTTTTCGGAACACGTGTACTTAGCATGTAAAAGCACTTTCTTCTCAACCGTTATCTCCGCGTCTCGAGCCAGGAAATTAATGGATGGCGGGTGTGTGGCTTATTTGGCCTCGGTGGACCTAGCAGCCCGACCCACCCCCTCGCTTTCTGACATCCCAGTCGTAAGGGAGTTTTCAGACGTGTTCCCGACTGAACTCCCTGGGATGCCACCCGATCGAGAGGTCGACTTCCCTATTGAACTACTCCCAGGCACTCAACCCATTACCAAAGCACCGTACAGGATGGCCTTCGCCGAGCTGAAGGAACTGAAAGCACAATTGGAAGACCTCTGGATAAAGGCTTCATCAGACCAAGCGTGTCGCCATGGGGCACACCTGTTCTGTTCGTAAGGAAGAAGGACGGGAGCCTTTGCTTGTGCATAGATTATCGGAAAATAAACAAGGTCACAATAAGGAACAAGTACCCCCTGCCGCAGATCGATGATTTGTTCGACCAATTGCAAGGAGCAACGGTGTTCTCAAAGATCGATCTGCAGTCCGGCTATCATCAGCTCAGAGTCAGGGGTGAAGATATCCCCAAAACAGCTTTCCGGACGCGTTATGGCCACTACGAATTCACAGTAATGCGTTCGGGCTCACCAACGCCCAGCGGTGTTCATGGACATGATGAATAGGGTGTTTAAACCTTTCTTAGACCAATTCGTAGTGGTCTTCATTGATGACATCCTCGTCTACTCCCGCACAGATGAGGAACATGAGGAACATTTGCGTTTAGTCCTTCAGACCCTCCGGGACCAGAAACTATATGCCAAACTCAAAAGGTGTGAGTTCTGACTCCGCGAGTGGACTTTTGGGCATATTGTCTCGGCGTCTCGAATGCAGTGGACCCGAGAAAAATAAACTCTGTGGCCGACTAGCCCGACCGTCAGCAGCAACGGAGATTCGAAGCTTCTTAGGATTGGCAGGGTATTACAGGTGCTTTGTGGAAGGTTTCTCCAAGATAGCCACCCCCTTAATCGTCTAACCCGGAAAGGGGAGAAATTTATCTGGACGGACCAATGCCAGAAGAGTTTCGAAGGAACTCAAAGATAAATTGACGCGGGCCCGGTGCTCGCTCTGCCGAGCCCGGGGAGGACTTGAAATTTATTGTGACGCGTCGACCAGAGCAATCTTGAGAGCGTACTTATGCAACAGGGAAAGGTCATAGCCTATGCGTCAAGACAGCTCAAGGAATACGAACGGAACTACCCCACACACGACTTGGAGCTTGCAGCAGTCGTGGTTCGCTCTTAAGCTTGGGAGACCTACCTATACGGACACACTGCAATGGTTTGTATTCGATCATCAGAGCCTCAAGTACCTT
>JAQOTM010000195.1:223038-259052 GCA_029168755.2 Tillandsia fasciculata | reverse complement strand
ACGACTGGCACAAACCTACATCACGAGATAGTAGGTTGCATGGGGTACCGACATCCATCACGTCGGACAGGGACACGCGATTTGTGTCAAACTTTTGGCAAAGCCTGCAGCGAGCAATGGGAACCAAGTTGCACTTCAGTACGGCTTTTCACCCGCAGACCGATGGACAATCAGAGCGGGTGATACAGATTGTGGAGGACATGCTTCGAGCATGCGTTTTGGACTTGGGCGAAGGGTGGGCACGGTGTTTGCCCCTGGTAGAATTTGCCTACAATAACAGTTACCAGGCCAGCATTCAGATGGCACCATACGAGGCCCTGTACGGGCGCCGCTGTCGGTCTCCAATATGCTGGGACGACTTGGGTGAGCGTAAGTTTCTGGGCCCGGATTTGGTGGAGGAGACCGAAGCAAAGGTGCGATGATTAGGCAAAGGCTACTGACCGCCCGAGCAGACAGAAAAGCTACGCGGACAACAGACGCCGAGACTTAGAGTTCACAGTGGGTGAGCATGTGTTACTCCGAGTTTCGCCCTCCAAGGGGAACCGACGTTTCGGCATAAAGGGAAAGCTAAGCCCGAGGTACGTGGGACCATTCGAAATCCTGGAACGCGTAGGACCGGTGGCGTACCGTTTAGCCTTACCCCCGAACCTCGAACGAGTCCACAACGTGTTCCATGTCTCAATGCTCCGGAAGTACCTCGCTGACCCCTCTCATGCCTTGGATACCTCCACCATCGAGTTGCGAGAGGATTTAAGCGTCGAGGAGACGCCGGTGCGGATCTTGGCAAGAGAGGACAAGAAGTTGCGCAACCGAACAATCCCTTATGTGAAGGTCCAGTGGAGCAACCACGAAGAGCGCGAGGCGACGTGGGAACTGGAATCGAAGATGAGGGAATGTTTTTTACGAATTGTTTTAAGTAAGGTTTGTACTTAAGTTTCGGGACGAAACTTTTTATAAAGTGTGAGTGTGTAGTGACTCGACCCTTAAGGGTATTTTTGAACTCACATGTAATTGCTTAAGCCTTAAGCGAAATAAGATTATTTAAATTCGAAAAGTCGGCCGGGTGGGGTGCGTGTATTTTTCTGCGATAGAGCGCGAAAAATGATGACCGACGGCTCGATCGGATTTGAAATCCGATGTCGGGATCTCCCGAAACGGGACCCTAAGTGATACGGTAATTAGTCATGCATCGGAATCCGTGCAAAATATCTTGCACCCGTTAGAGATAAGGTGGGTTATCTCGTAGGGGATAATTAATTAATTAATTAATGGAAGATTGGATTCTCTTACGTACGAATTAAAGGGGTTAAATAATCGGTAACCGGATTTTGAATTGGGAATTTATTTCCCCAAGATTATTTAATGAAGGGGATTAAATAATCGGTGACCGGGATTTAAAATTGAAAATCAAATAACCGATAATTTAAATCCAATTGGGAATTGATTTCCCATGATTATTTAATTGAGTAAATTAAATAATCGGTGATCAGGATTTTAAAAGGTGGGATTTTATCTCGTGGAGTGGATAAGAGATAAGATCCGGATATTTGCGGGTTTTCCTTTTTACGTACCGTATGAAATAAAAAGGGAAAAATAATTATAAAATAAATAAATAAATAAAAAGGGGATATTTAAACAATCCTCTTTATCTGAAGAAAAAGAAAAGGAATTAAAAGCCCTAATCGGTGAGGAGAGAAAGAAAGAAAAGACGGAACCCTAGCCGGGCGAAAGGAAAGGAGAAAGAGAAGGAGCCCGATCTTCCCGGATATCGAACCGAAGGCAAGAACGCGACCGGGCGACCTTCCCGTCGATCTCCGGTTAGTAGAATAATTTTTAAGAATAAATCGGGGATTTTTCGTGTTCTTGTAAGGTCGTACTTCGCGGATTTTCATCGGGTTTTGATCCGTGTCTTTCTTGTTCTTGATTGGGGGGATCGGTGTCTTTTTTTTATCGAATTTAACCGATGGTTTTTAATCGGTTTCTTTTTGGCGGACCTCCGATCGACGTTTTGGTTGTTCGTCGGTCGTCGGTTTAGCCATTAGATTTACCGGGAATTTACCGGGATTTTTCGGGAGTTTTTTCGGGAATTTTTGGGCGGTTTCGTCGGAACATAGTGGGTTAACGGGAGGCCGCCGCCGCCATTGTTAAACGGGAGGCCGCCGCCGCCGTTGTTAAACGGGAGGCCGCCGCCGTCGTTACCATGCTCGCGGGGTCGTCGCCGGGATCGCACGGGAGCGAAAACGGAGAAGAAATCGCAAAAAACGGCGCGAAAACGGCGAAAATTAGGGTTACTGTTGCTTGTCCGTACGGCGCGGTCCACGGTCTGGGCGTGCACCCGGTGCACGCCCACAGCGTCGGAAGCGCAAGACCCGGTGCACAGTTCCGTGCGCCGGCCCGGCCCGCATAAGCGCGGTCCTCCGCACAGTGCGCACCCGGCGCACGTGCTTGCGCCATGCAACCGTGAACCCGGCGCGCGCATAACCCCGTGCGCGGCCCGCCCCATCGCGTGCGGTGCACGCCCCGGGCGTACACCCGGTGCGGGCGCCGCGACCCCGGGCCGTGAGCCCGGTGCACGCTCGGGTCGTGCACCGGCCCGGCCCAAGTGCGCGGTGCACGCTTTTTTGCGTGCACCCGGCGCTTGCCGCCACCACGCCTGTCGCCGTGAACCCGGTGCACGGTTGCCCCCGTGCACCAACCGACAGCCCGAAGTTCTTTTGCTCCGTTTTTGCCCGTTTCTCCACCGTTTCGAGCGCCGTTTTCCGCCGTTGGATCGTTATTTCCGTGGTTTCCTTGGCATGGCCACTTGGATCTTCTTGGTCACTATTTTATTATGTTGGGTCTTTTGTGTTGGGATGTTAGTACACGTTTGTGACTATAATTATCCTTGCGGACGTTCTTTAGGTCCAGGGGTGCAGCGGGAGAGCGCGAAGGATACAGGTGTTCCGATTGCTCTCCAACAAGGTGGGTACGGTTGCTATAAGTGCAACAAGTGCAGTAAGTGCATCTATCGTCATTAAAATGCTCTCAATTTACCTAACAAAGTAGATGGACAGTTTAACCTTTCGCATAATTATATTTTTATCTAACAATTGAAGCGGCTGCGGTCGCGGGGCTCACTACACGCCGATCTCGGCAAATCCGGTTTCGGATGCTGCACGTACACAGGCGGATTGGCCTCCGCATGGTGTACTTTTCCGGAAGAGTGGTCTTTTTGACCCGTGTGCCTCACAAAGGAGTGGGAGCCGTGAGGACCTCTTCGCGCCAGCTGAAAATAGCACATCAGCACCGCGAAAGGGGTAAAAGCATCAAAGAGGTGATTGTGCACGAGGGGGGACTTTAGTCTCTCCGACAGGTACTCTGGGGTTGGTGCCCAACTTAATTGATAAATCTGGGGTTGGTGCCCAGTTTAAAATATGCACAGGGGTTGAACGAAAGGTTTTGGTGTACTCGGGTTATTCGGTTCGTTTTCCTTCTTTGATATTATTAGACATCTACTTTGTTTGTCACTGACTTTACCCACTCCGTGACAGGTATTCCTAGGTGCGTTAGCCGGGATGGCGGTGAGACTGCGTCGCGAGGACCGTAGTCAGGACTCTTGGTTTCTATCTCATTTCCTTTTACGCTTTAAGTAGTTAGTTTGCTTGTGGATTACTTTAGTTGTGGACATGTATGAGTTAGCTCTGTGGATGAGATGGACCCTTATGCTTTTGATACTGATAGTGATGTTTTCTTACGCGGCACGTTTTCACGATAAACTAATTGGTTGCGAAAATGTTTTCTCAAAACGAAGTGCCGTGTGGGCACAGATTTTACAAACGCTGGGTTTTATCCTTTCCAAACGTTGACGCCGCTTTATAAACTGGTTTTGCATGGTGATGTATGTCTACTGTATGGTTGATGGTTGATGTTGATGTGGTTGGTTGAAATTCGATGTTATAATTGAATTGCATGTTGTAAATGAGACGCCGTGCATATACAAAGGAGACTCCGTCCGTTGGCGGAGAGAATTTGTGTATGTGGCGGTCTGGCACGCACCGGGGATGAGGTTTATGTACCTTATTAAGAAAAAAAAAATGGACACGCATTTTCCGCTTTGATTTACTCAAAAACCCCCGGGGGCGTGACAACTCAAGCCCAACAACCGACACCCGGTCAACCGCACAATATCCACGGTCACCGAAATAACCCACAATCACAATCATGTCCCACATCCGACATCCGGTCAACCGCCTACTATCCGCGGTAGCCGCAATAACCCCCAATCCAAAATCGGGTAAAATAATCTGTTTCCGGTCAACCGCCTACTATCCACGGTAGACGCAATACCCCACAACCCATAATCAAATACCACCTGTCCCTGACCCGAAGGTCCCGTCTACACTATCCCGTACCCCTGCTCAAACCCGAGTAATAAGATCACCTGACTAAAAAATAAGGAGAAAGAAGCAAGCATGGTTTCTCCTAAGTCAAGTTCCAATATAATAGTGTAGCAACAAATAGTGGCCTATCTAGATGACCATACAAGAATGCATATGTCCTCATGAAAGATAAAGAAAGTGTGACAAATAGTGGTTCCACATGTGTATCAATTAATAGCTCCGCATGGATATAACCATCATGTTAAAATCATTATCCAACCACACATGTCTATAATCCACAAATTACCCTCACGTAAATCATCCACCTATGCAGGTCCAAAAGATTCTCAAGTGGTACCCTCCCACAAGACATTTCATATTATCCCAACATGAAAGTAAATTCCGCATGCAAGGTTAAGTGCTAATATTATGTCCATACAAACATGTATAAGTCCCAACCACTATCAGATTTCCACAATAGTATTTTTCATATGATAGGCACACAATTATTTTAATTTAAGCATGCATGTCCATTAGATGATCATTAAATATGTCCAATGAAAGGATCTCTCTAATATTTCTAGTGGGTGTGTCAGAATAGAGGGATATAGCAATCACCCACCTCGATCGCGAAGTACATGAGATACCACTTCAAACTCGCCCTCTCACAAAGAAAATCCCGGCTCACTGCGAACACTGCGACAACAACCAACACGGTGCACAAATTAATCTTACAATTAATACAATGCCGCTGTCCGCACAAAAGTCCAAAAGATGGTCAATTTTCACCTATGAGATGACCTCCGAAAATTCCAAAAAAATAACCGTTGCGATCCTCGCGGCGAGCCGATCGAAACGAGTACTTGCACGTCCAAATCCGACACCTGTAGGTCAAGAAATAATTAGAACATCGTCGTATGTCAAAACCTTCAAGAACACAAGCCTGCAGACACTCAGTCTTAAAGAAGCTTAATTATCACCTTCAAAGAGTCCTCCAAAAATTCCGATAAAAATACGGGTGCATTCCTCACGAAGCCTAGATGTCAATCGTGTCCTCATACGCCTCATTTCGATGCCTGTAGACCGAGAAATCACAACAATACTCCTCCGCTGTCCAAATCCTCACAACGGTACAAGGGGTCAAAAGATACCTCGAGAACCGTGCCAAAAATCCAAAATGAGGCAAAGTAATCAACATAGAAATCGAAGGTTTACCTCTTAGGAACATACTGCTGAAGAAATCACACAAAAATTCCTCTTGGTTTGCGCACAGGAAATTTCCGACTGAACTAAAACGGAAATGGGCCGAAAAAGGGAAATGTCGAGGCGTACTGTAAAACCAAGATCGCCGCTGCAGAGCCTCCAAAAATCCAGGGGATCCACCAGAAGATCAAAAACATCACAAGGAACAAGTTTCCTAAAGGTCTCTCTCTCTAAATCCCTCTCTAAGACTCGACAAAAGCAGAAAAAGAGAAAGAGGAGGGGTTTAAATAGGCCAGCCCAGCCCACATGGGCTTCCGGATTCGGGCGCCCGAATCTGGCCCAAAGGCCTACACTGTGCGCGCCCGAATCGTCCTCGGCGCGCCACGTCACCGCGCCCCGCGCCCCGCGCACCCGGTCCACGCGGGCCCGCCTTTCGCGGCGCACCGCGTGGCGACGCGGTCCACGGCGGGAACCGTGGGCCGCGGTTCACGCCGGACCCGTCGGGTCACTACGCCCGCCAATGAGCGAGCGACACGTGGCCCGGGCGGTCCCATCGTGCGCCGCGCCCGGCGCCCCTGTCGCACGTGCATTGACCATCCAATCCCTGAGCACCATGTGTCAAAGCCTACACTCGCTGTGCCCGGTGCACGAACCCGATGCACCCGCCGAATCCGAAGCCGCCACGTGTCCCAAGTGCGTCCAATGGAGAACCGCCACGTGGCACACCCAACTCTGAACACCGCGCCTGCCCGCACCCGCGCTCGCCCGCGGCCGCGCCCGCGCCTGCGCCGCCATGCTCCGCTGCCTGCCCGCCACCGCCGGCGTCGTCCCGGCCGCCGGAACAGTAACTTTGCCTCGAAATCTGTGTTTGCGCATCCGGACTCCGAAAAATACAAGTAAATAGCCCATTTTCATCGTTTTCGCGTGCTGAGTCCAAATTTGAAGTCCGTTTTGCCAAATTCCGCTTCTAAAATTTGTCAAAGGCATTCGGACAGGTAAACTTAATCCAAATTTCGCACTGGGTCCAATTCTAAGGTCCGATTTGCGCACAAACAACTCTAACACACAGCAAGGACCTCCGAAAGATGCTAAACACACTGCAGAAGCTTTGTTGATCCAACAGTAATTCTCTTGCGGAAATTTGGGTCCTCACAACTTCCGTTTTAACTGCCCCTTGAATATGGGAACAGCATCCTCAGCGACTTCTACACCTTTGCCACAGCAATCGGGACGGGAAAAAGCTTCTGCAGGACCGGTCGCTCGTCCTCCAGCACCTCGGCGGGAGGGGGAAGTGCGACCGCAAACTGGCGGGAGAGTCTACTCGATGACCCATCAGGGGACGGACCCACCGGAGGACGTGGTAGCAGGTATCACTTTAATTTCAAATTATCGTGCTAGGACTCTTTTTGACACCGGGGCATCCCACTCTTTCTTGTCTCATGATTTTGCACTTACACATGGTTTTGAGGAGAGACCCATTCGTAGTATAATGTCTGTTCGGACCCCGGGAGGATCCTTGGAAGCAATTAATTTTGTGCATTCCTGCCTGATAAAGTTGGGAAGGCTATCTTACCCTTGGGATTTGGTGGTGATTCCGTTGAAGCAATTCCACGTGGTGCTTGGAATGGATTAGCTTACTAAATATCAGGCCGTGATCGACTGCGAGAAGCACCAGGTGCGACTACAGGAACTGGGATTCCCGGAACATGTGTACTTAGCATGTAAAAGCACCTTCTTTTCAACCGTTATCTCCGCATCACGGGCTAGAAGACTGATCGAAGGCGGATGTGTAGCTTACTTTGCTTCAGTGGACTTAGCAACTCGACCCTCAACACCGATCGCTGATATTCCGGTTGTAAAGGATTTTTCAGATGTTTTTCCAACCGAACTGTCGGGAATGCCCCCCGAGTGAGAGATCAATTTCCCTATCGAGCTTCTTCCAGGCACGCAACCTATCACAAAGGCACCGTACAGAATGGCTTTCACTGAGTTGAAGGAACTCAAGGCACAACTAGAAGATCTTCTAGATAAGGGGTTCATCAGACCGAGTGTGTCGCCTTGGGGTGCACCCGTACTTTTCGTGCGGAAGAAGGACCGGAGTTTACGTCTTTGCATCGACTATCGGGAGATAAACAAGGTTACGGTGAAAAACAAGTATCCCTTGCCTCGGATTGATGACCTTTTCGACCAACTACAAGGAGCAACGGTGTTTTCAAAAATCGATCTACAATCTGGCTATCACCAGCTTAGAGTTCGGGGTGAGGATATACCTAAAACAGCTTTTGGGACTCGATACGGCCACTACGAGTTTACTGTTATGCCATTTGGGCTTACGAACGCTCCAGCGGTATTCATGGATATGATGAACAGGATATTCAAACCTTTCTTGGACCAATTTGTAGTGGTCTTTATTGATGACATCCTGATCTACTCTCGTACAGATGAGGAACATGAGGAGCATTTGCGGGTAATTCTTTAGACTCTCAGGGATCAGAAACTGTTTGCTAAGCTCAAGAAGTGTGAGTTCTGGCTTCGTGAGGTGGGCTTTTTGGGACACATTATTTCAGCAACGGGAATTGCGGTGGATCCTAAGAAGGTGGAGTCAGTAACTAGCTGGCCCCGACCGACTACAGTAACGGAAATTCAAAGCTTCTTAGGTTTGGCGGGATATTATAGACGCTTCGTGGAAGGTTTCTCAAAAATTGCCACCCCTCCAAATCGTTTAACCCGAAAAGGGGAGAGATTTGTTTGGACGGCTCAATGCCAGGAGAGCTTCGAGGACTCAAAGACAGGTTAACACGGGCACACGTGCTTGCACTACTGACACCCTGTGAGGAATATGAGGTTTATTGTGATGCATCACGAAACGGTCTTGGATGTGTGCTGATGCAACAAGGGAAAGTTATAGCCTACGCATCAAGACAACTCAAGGATTATGAGCGAAACTACCCTATGCACCATCTGGAACTCGCAACGGTCGTGTTCGCTTTAAAACTTTAGAGGCATTACCTTTATGGAGCTCATTGCAATGTGTTTTCGGATCACCAGAGCATTAAATATTTATTCACGCAGAAGGATTTGAACTTGCGGCAAAGACGATGGTTGGAGTTGCTGAAGGACTACGATTTGTCCATTCAATATCACCTCGGAAAGGCAAATGTAGTAGCCGATGCCTTGAGTAGGAAGGGTCAAAATGAGGAGTTATCGGTGAGCGCGATTACTCAGCAGGACAGATTAATCACGAATTTCTCGCGAATGAGATTGGAGGTTGTACCGACGGGTACGGTTACACGACTTTTGTCCTTAGTAGTCAAGCCTACCTTGTTCGAGAAAATCCTGGAAGGTCAAAAGACAGACGCTCAACTACAGCTTGTGCGGGACAAGCTTTCTTCGGACCAAGAGGGCGACTTTTCGGTCGGTGCGGACGATTCAATGCGGTTCCAAGGACATATTTGTGTGCCTGATCTACCTGATCTGAAGGAAGAGATATTGTGAGAGGCGCACTGTGCTCCCTATGCGGCGCATCCTGGTGGCACGAAGATGTACAGGGACCTTAAGCAGACTTTTTGGTGGCCTAAACTGAAGGGGGACGTAACGCGGTTCATGGCACACTGTTTGATTTGTCAACAGGTAAAAGCCGAACATCAGCGCCCGGTGGAAAAACTGCAACCTCTACCAGTGCTAGAGTGGAAATGGGAGCGGATCACCATGGATTTCGTCACTGGTTTTCCACGATCACAACAAGGACACGATGCGGTCTGGGTCATAGTGGATCGATTGACGAAGTCAGCTCATTTCCTACCAATTTATTCGACGTGGACTCGAGACCGTTTGGCACAAGTCTACATCAACGAGGTTGTGAGATTGCATGGGGTGCCGGCATCGATTACTTGGGACAGGGACACTCGATTTGTGTCGATTTTTTGGCAGAGTTTGCAGCGGGCTTTGGGGACCAAACTACAGTTCAGCACGGCTTTTCACCCCCATATCGACGGACAATCAGAACGGGTGATCCAGATTCTCGAGGACATGCTCCGAGCGTGCATACTTGACTTGGGAGAATTCGCCCGCGCGGGGTTGTCAAGCTCCGCCGCCCGGTTTCTGTGTCCTCCCGTGCGTTTCTAGTTCGGTTCTTTGTCTGGGTGGTTTGGGTTTTTAAGTTTAGTGTTACTGATGTTTTCTTTCGGGGACTTTTAGGTCCGGGTGTCGTGCGAGGGCGCGGGTCGACTTCTGGTGTTCCGGTCAACGCGTTCTGAGATGGGTACCCCTTTTTTTAGTCATCTATGGAGTTGGAGTCTTTTTTATTTTGTAAGAGTAAGGTGATTAGATTCCTGAAGTCTTGTCTAACCCCCTTTTTTCTTGAGTATTATCATTACACTTTGATCCTGTCACTATGCTCATGGTTGCTTCACGCACACCAGCGGTTTGGCCATCGCATTGGTGTACTTTTCCGGAGAGGTGGTACGTTGACCCGTGAACCCCAAGAGGTGACGCAGTGGGAGCCCCTGTAGGTGGGGGGTTAAAAGCACCAAGGTGAGAGCGGTGTGTAGCTCAGAGGTAGGTGCTTAGAGCGGTGCGTATTTCTGAGGCAGGTGCTTAGTTCTGATTCTTACAGGGGGTTGCGATTGACTACATGAGGGGGAGTGGGGATGCTCTGGTCTTTCGGTTTGCAATACTCTTTGTTGTTTTTAGCATCTTGCACTTTTTACATTTACTTCTTACTCTTTGTGTCACTGACGTCCCACACTGTGACAGGTTCAGTCAGGGGTGGGATTTGGGATGACGGTGAGGCCGCGACTTGAGGATTCTAGTTTTCTTTTTCGCTGGTGACTTATTCTTATTTTACGTGTGATTTCTTTGGTTAGGTAGTTTTGTTCGTGTGGTATTTATTTGTGGATGATGTGGATGTCGGAATTTTGTGATGAACAGTTTTCCTTGATGTTTATTTTGGTACGGCCGTTTTCAAATAAAATAAAAGGATTGCGAAAATGATTTTGAAAAATACGTGTCGTGTGAGCACCGTTTTATAAACCCGTGGATTTATCCTTTCAAATTTAGGTGGCCTCCTTAGTTATGGTGCATGTCTATCCTTTTTCCTCTACTTAACTCCTTGACTGGTGTAGATAAAGTGTAAATTGTGATTGTGACGCCGTGCATATACAAAGGAGACTCCATCCATTTTGTGGGGTGAATTTGTATGTGTGGCGGGTCTGGGCACACACCGGAGGGTGGGGATATTTCAAAAATAATAATAATAGTAATAATACATGTTTTTCCGCTTATTTAAACTCCCGGGGCGTGACATGACCCTTCAGAGGTGTTGAAATGTACCGCGTGCCAACAATCAAGCGATCAGGCCGAGAAGGGATCCGCTCGACCGGATTCTCCTCTGGTAACTCTTATGACCGCGATGACTGGTCACAGCCGAAGCGGGTTTACTGAGGTAGAGAGGGATCACCGGTTTTGACTTAGAATAGCCGAACCGGGTAGAGAGATAAATGTACGGCTAAGGAGCCAATTGTAACTTTAAAGCACAAGAAAAGTAAATAAAGACACGACCGATTAGCCGGTTTACACTCTAAATGCTCAAAATAAAGACATGGCCAAATAAGCTGGTTTACACTTTATACTGATTTTGAGAAGGGGATACAAGGAAGAAGGTAGGGACATAAGGATTGCAATTAAACCTACTCCTAGGAAAGCAGTAAATGCAGGTATGAAAAGTTAAGTTAACCTACTCCTAGATAAATAATGAAGCTCGAGTGATACCGGGCTTACGAGGTTGTCGGACCCCTTTTTCTTCGATGATTCTGGTATTTATACTCATCCCGAACCATATTATTAGGCGCCGATTTGGATTATCAGCGTGATTTTAGGAGAATCGTCGTGAAATCCTCAACGGCTTCCTTCTTAGTCGATAGGATAGAAGTCATTTTTCGTCTAAATTCATCCCCTCATCCGCTGCGCTAGAACGTAATTCTCGGCACTTTCCGACGCTTGGCGTTACTTGCCTTTCCGCTGCACCACAACATAATTCTCAGCACTTTCCGACGCTTGGCATTGCTTGCCTTTCCTTTTTCGAAAATTTTCCTTTATTGGTTTGAATCCCCGCACACTGACTCCGATTCCCGCCTCTTCTGTCGATTGACTGGGAAGGTCTAGTGGGTGCTGTCAACCAAAGTCGGTCTTGAGTGATCCGTGACTTCTTTCGTCGACATATTCTTCTGTCGACTGTTTCTCCTGTCGACTGATATCCTCAGCCTATAGCGGGTGTAACGTGTTGTGCTTCTACGCGACTGAAACTGATCAAGATCGGGATGCGGACCCTTCTTCAGTTGACCCTTTCTTTCATCGACTGATGATTTTAGACGAGGTATACGCCACGTATCGCTTTCTTGTGTAGCGAAAAATCTGGTCTAAACAGAATCTTTTCAGAGGAATCGGATCATTGGACGAAGGTCGGATCTCACTAATATAATATGCGGATGACACTCTTTTTTTCTGCGAGGCTTGGAAAAAACAGCTAAGGAATTTAAGGTTCATTTGGCACCTGTTCGAGTGGGCTTCCGGACTCAAAGTTAACAAGGAAAAAATGAAATTGTTCTACACCGGTAGACAAGAGAACATGGGGTCTAGACTTGCAAGTATTTTAGACTGTAAGGTTGGAGACTTTCCGAGGTCTAGACTTGCAAGTATTTTAGACTGTAAGGTTGGAGACTTTTCGACGAAATACCTTGGCCTGCCATTGTCCAATAAGAGTCTCAGGAAGGAGGAGTGGAGAGTAGTTATCTCTAAAATTCACTGAAGAATAGAGGGGTGACAGGCTAAGCTACTCTCTAGAGACGGTAGGTTTACGTTAGTTAATGTTGTTCTGACCAACATACCCCTCTATCATTTCACTATTTTTAAAGCACAAAAATGGGTCATTAAACGACTCGAGGCCCTCACAAGAGATTTCTTTTGGAGCGGCACCGCGAAAGTACAAGGGTGGGGACGGCTAGTCTCCTGGAGAAACGTGTGTAGGACTAAGATTGAAGGAGGATTGGGTTTAGGGTTTAGGGTTTAGGGTTTAGAGTTATGAGTGTGGCTCTCCTCTATAAATGGTGGTGGAGACTTTTCACGACACCTGACTTACAATGGTATAAGCTCATTCAAGGCCTATATTATGTGCAAAGAAAACCTTTAGGGGAGGGGAGCTCCTTTAGGCCGAGCTCACAGTGGTGGAGGGACGTCCTCAGTATCAGAGAGATATTTAAAGGAGGGGTTTCCTACCTGCTTGGTGATGGGAGACTCATTAGTTTTTGGACGGACAGATGGTGTGGCGAAGTGTCCTTGCATTCACTTTGCTTCGAGCTATTCAGCGAGGTGCATAGGAAGTCGATCAAAGTCTGTGCGTGTTTTGACTGGGATAGATGGAGATGGTAGAAAATCCTACGAGGTGCTTTTACGAGGGAACAATACTTGGGTAGGGATCGAGTGAAAAAATTAAAGGATTTGGTGGGGGACACCACGTCGGGGAATAGGGATGACGGAGTGGTTTGGAGGTGGAACGACAAGGGTATTTTTACCATCGAGTCTACTTACACCTTCCTTATCGATGGGGGATTATGAAATCCTATCGCCTTCTCTATTTGGAGGTTGCGCATGCCGGCTAAAGTTAAGATTTTATTTGGATCGCCCTAAAGAATCGGCTTCTTACGACAGATAACCTTCAAAAAGGGGGTTGGACTGGAAACAATCTCTGCATGCTCTGCGGGTTTCTGACAAAGACGGCTGACCACTTATTCACGAGATGCGTGTACTCACGGTTCATGATCCGGATGGGAGACGGGGATGCTGATTTTCAGGCTTTAGGGGATAATGTTTGAGGGGTATAGGATGGATGGGCGGGAGGGGAAAGACTTTTAGAGGTGAGCCGATTCCTAACCTACTTGGCAACGAACTGGTGTGTAGTGGTCCAGATCTCCATGCAGTTTTCCCATGAATCCACAGTGTGAAACACCTATTATTGGTGTGTTTAGCCCACAGTGCATCAAAGCGATGCCACAGATGGACCCAGAGAGGTATCTATAACTGGTTTGAGCTTCGACTGCTTTTGTCGAATTTTAGAAAATGATTTGGGCCAAACAGAGGTTGGATTTGGATTCAGTGTGGAAAAACGCTTGAAAACGGCTATTTGCTTGTTCATTTCTGAGTCCGGATGCCCAAAAACGGACTTCCGGAAGTTTTCAGCAAATTTTGGTGCATGGGTGAGACCATGGACCGCCGGGGGACACGTGGAACCTTTGGATTGGGCGGGCGCAGGCGCGCGGACCACGGAAACCCCGCTTGGGTGCATGGACCCGGCGCGGGGGACACGTGGCGAGCTATGGTTGGCTGGTGCGCGGTCCAGGGAAACCCTGCGTGGGTGCATAGACCCGGCGCGGGGACACGTGGTAGTGTATGGCTGGCGGGCTCACAGCGCGGCGTGCACGGAGACGCACGCTAGCGCCTCGGGCCGCGTGCACGAGCGTGGGCGCCATGCCGCACTGTCACCGCTGGCGCTGTGCGCGCCACGTGGCGTCCGCCGATTGGCGGGCGCCGAATCGGGGTTGACCGCAGTTGGGGACACGCGGCAGCCCTGTTCTGGGGACACAAAGGTAATTTTTTGAATTGTTTTTTTTTTTTTGTTTTGCTCTATATAGCAATCCGAGGGGAGTTCATCTGAGGTTTTCTTCCTCTTCGAACCACCTTCTCACAGAGGGATTAGAAGGAGAATTGTTCCCCAAGCAGAGCAGCATCTACCTGTGGATCCCCGGATTTTTTAGCGGCACGCACTTCGAGATTTCTATTTTTCCGACGCGGCGCGACGTTTCTTCTTTGGTGTTCTTCTCCGTCGCATTTCGGTGCACGAGCTCCCCCGGCCTACTCCAACCATCTTTTCTAGCAATTCTTGCACCGTTGGCTTCATGACAGGTAGGGCTACGATTATCATGTTTTAAGCTTCGCCTCTTTTTGAGTTTTTCTTGAAGTTTTTCGAGCATCTTTATGACCCATTTTCTACTGTGGAGTTTTGGGACAGCACCTTGGTGTTTTGGCGATATCTCCACTCACAGGCATCGGATGGAGGCGTGCCAGCGGTCATTTTGTATTTACACATCGTAAGGAGCATCCTCGTATTTTTCTTGGATTTTTCTGAGTTTCTTCTGAAGGTGAAAATTCCACTTTTTCTGGACGAAGTGTTACAGCTTTTGTGCTTGGGATTTTTGGAGGTGGTCACCTTGCCGATTTTATATCTTGACCTACAAAACTCGATTTTGGATGTGCAGGTACTCGTTTCGATCGGCTTGTCGCGACGGTCGCGGCAATAATTTTTTTGGAATTTTTCGAGCCCATTTCGCAGGTAAAAATAGAGCATCTTTGGGACTGTTTTGGGACAGCGATTAACTTGGAATATTATGTTTAATTTGGGCACCTTTGTGAACATATTTGCAGTTATCGCGACAGGTGATCTTCTTTTGGGCAAGGGCACTTTTTAGACGTGGACTTAGCGATTGAAGTGGGTGGTTGTTGTATCCCTCTCTTTTTGTGTGCCCACTAGGAACATCGGCATAACCCCGATGTTAGAAAGTGTTGAATAAAGTATTGATAAGCCTTCCATGCTAAAAGGAACTAAATAATTGCTAGCCTATCCATGAAATTGAGACATTGGTATTTGGACATGATCATTATGCCATAATCACTCCTGTTAAAGTATTTATTTATCTGGAATAGCGTGATCAGTTGTATGTTAGAACAGTGGACAGCGAATCCTTTACTTTCATCTGAGACCAGTTGCATGCTTGTATGGTCACTTAGATAGGCCACCTTTTTCTGCTACACTATCATGCTGGAACCGACTTAGGAGAAACCATGCTTTTATTTCTTTCTCCTGTTATCTAGACTTAGGGGATAGTGTGCTTGGGTTCGAGCGGGGGCTGGGATAGTGTAGTCAGATTTCTGGGGATTTAGGTGAGGCAGGGCTTGATGGCAGGGTATTGCGGCGACCGCGAACTTTGGGCGGTTGACCGGGCTGTTATTATTACATCAAATTGGGGGAGAGGAATCGGGCTTTCCTTTAGTGGATGGGTTTTCCCACTTTGATCAGAGTCGTGATCCAGTCCTGCTGATTTATGATACTTATATTACTGGTTACTGAGATACTTTACTCGTGTGGGTCGCTCCCCTCGAGTGCCACTCCGGAGTGTGCGTCAGGCAGGCTTTGAGTCCTTGAGACTCCTTTTCCCTATCGGTGATATGCGTTGGCCAGCATACCCGATTTGGCAGGAACAGCAGGCAGTACCAGTGTTTATTGGTGTCTAGATTGGGTTTATTCAAGCAGGCATTTATATTCTGATGCATACATTTAGCTATTCTTTTAGCTCGGCATTTAGAGGCATGCTAGTAGTATCTTTTCATTGTAGTTATCTTCATAGCATACCACCTCTGTTTCCTTTTCGCCTCTGGTAGACCTAGTGGGTATGTCAGAGTTTGAGGCTTAATCCACTAGGGGAGGCTACTATTTTTATAGTAGTTCTCACCCCCATTGTACTTTTTCCCTTTTTCCTCCTTTGTTTTGCAGAGTCTTCTGCGGCTGTTGCTGGACCATCCTCAGCAGATCGAGGTAAGAGGATAGCGGACTAGATAGTCGTCTACCCCGACTGGGTACATAGTAGTTTTTGGTTGTGTTCCACTATACACTCAGACTGTCACGCCCCGGGGTCGAAACTGCGACCCGGGCTCGCCAACAGATCCGCCACCTATGCTAAACCCGCGTAGGCGAAGCGTCTAACCTGCAAAGGACAGTACTATAGCTACACAAATATCAGAGCTGAAATAAATGCTGTAAAAATAAAATCCAATCACTGTACATCAAGAAATAAGGTACAATATCCATTTAATCGAATACAGGTAAACAACATACAATGTCCTCAAATACAGCATCTCTCAACTATAAAAAGGGGGATAAACTAAAACTATAGTACATCAGTCTCAACTCTGTCTCTCCAAATACAAAAGATCTCTCTCCAGAGAAACAGTAAAAACCACCAACAGCTACCAGGAATCTCCATCCAGGGGATACAGCTACACTCCTCGGGTGGTAAAGATCTAGCTCGTGACCCCCTCGCCTCGGACAAGGACCGAAGATCAGCAACTCCCGAAGAGGACTCTGCAAAACAGGGGGAAGAAAACAAAGGGGAAACAACAACAATGGGGGTGAGAACCACTAGTAAACCAGTAGCCTCCCCCTGTGGGTAAAGCCTCAAGCTCCGGCGTACCCACTAAGTCTACTAGAGGCAAGAAAAGGGGCAAGTGGTAAAGCTGTAAACAGAACTACTGAATAAAAGGGGAACCCACAACAAGTATGCCTCTAAATGCAATACCGAAGGAAATGACGGTATGAATGCATCAGAAAACAGTGTCTGACCAAATAGACCCAATCTAGTGCCACCAGTAAAAACTGGTACTGCCTGCTCTGCCGCGACGGGTATGCCAGCCTACGCATAACACCGAAGCAAAAGGAGTCCCTAGGACTCAAAGTCTGTACTCACCGTGGTGCCCGGCGCACTGCACCGTGGAAAGCCTACTCCGGAGTGGCACTCGAGGGGAGCGACCCACACGAGTAAAGTATCTCTGTAACCAATGTCTCACAATAGCAGGACTGGATCATGACTATGATCAAAGTGGGAAACTCCGTCCACTAAAGAAACCCCGATCCGATGCAATAGTACTCAAAAAGTGGGAAATACCATCCACTAGAGAAATCTGATACCCAATCTGATGCAATAGTAAACATCCGGTCAACCGCCCACAGTCCGCGGTCACCGCAATAACCCACAACCCACAATTGGGTACAATAATCAAGATCCGGTCAACCGCCTACTGTCCGCGGTTGCCGCAATAACCCATAATCCAACATCAAGCAGACCCTGTCCCTGACCCTCAGGTCCCGGCTACACTATCCCAAACCTCTGCTCGAACCCGAGCTACATGACTCAAAAGTCTAAATAAAAGGAGAAAGAAAGCAATCATGGTTTCTCCTAAGTCAAATCCCAATATGATAGTGTAGCAATAAAATAGTGGCCTATCTAGATGTCCAAATAAGCATGCAAAAGTCCTCAGCAATGAAAGAGAGAATATGTCAAATAACAGTTTTACATGTGTAATAACAATAATATCCAGATAAATATCACCATCAGGCTAAAATCATCAGTGGACTACACATGTATAAGATCCCTGTTCCATAATAAATTCCCAGAGTGAAACCCGCACATTGATATATCATTATGTCCCAACAGTTAATCCATTTAATCCACTTTCATACAAATCTAGGTGCTAATGTGGCATGTTAATCATCACTTATTAAATTATTCCAAAGACCATGTTACAACAGCAATATTATCCCAATAATATCCCCAACATGCTATATCCACAAAATTAACCACAGATAGATAGGTTCACATGTATATCAGTCAATCATGCATATTAATCAATCAATATGCTCAAAGGGGGATTTTCTAATAAACTTAGTGAGTAAGTCAGATATAGAGGCAAGCAACAACCACCCACCTCGAAAAGCGCTAACTGTCCGGGTCCGTACAGCTGAAAATGCCAAAAACTCCAATCCCGCGCTCCAACAAGTACAGTACACCCAAAACACTCCTGGCACAACACAAAGTCCACTAAATACACTTAGGATCCCAAATATTGCTTTTATTAACTCATACAACATCAGTCCCGAAACTGATAAATTATCACCTGCTGAAAGTGCCCAGGAAATTCTAAGAAAAATATCACGGCGATCCTCGCGTCGATAGCTTCGCAACGATACCTTGCACGCCCAAATCTGAGATCGGTAAGTCAAGATAAAATTCGGCAAGGGGGTATACTCATACAAAAATCTGTGCTAAAAACTGTGCACTGTTCACTGAGAAAACAGTGATTTTCACCTCGAAATAATCCTCTAGAAAATCCAAGAAAAATACGAGCGCGTTCCTTGCGATCCGTAGATGAAAATCGAGTCCTGAAACGCCTTGATCCGATGTTCCTAGGCTGAGATATAAATCGACAAGTCGGTGCTGTCCAAAATCCACCACAGAAAAATAGGGGTCAAAGATGCCTCGGGAAACGTGCCAAAAGTGCGAAACGGAGCGAAGCGATCAACACGAAAATCGAAGCCTTACCTCTTAGGAACACGCTGTCGAAGAAATCGTCCAAAAACTCCTCCTGGTTTGCTCACAGCGAAATTCCAACTGAACTGTGACAGTAATGGGCCGAAATGGGGAGAAAACCGAGGCGAACTGTAAAACCGATATCGCCGTTGCCGAGCGTCCAGAAATTCTGAGAATCCACCACGAGATCAAGGGCATCAAGAGGAAAAACTTTCATAAAGAACTCACCCTCCCATTCTCTCTCTACAGCTCGGAAAAAGGAAAGGAAATGAGGGAAGTGGGCTGCCTTAAATAGGCCCACCAAAACAATTCCATTAATACCCGGGGTGTCCCCGGTTTCGGGCGCCCGAAACTTTTGGGCCCCGAAACCGGGCGCGCACAGTAACTCAGCCCGGCCCGGCCCACTCCCCGCACACGATCCGGTCGGACCGCACGGCCGTCCGACCCGACCCACGCACTGACACGTGTCCCAGAACACGAAACAGCGGATCCGGCCGCTCCTCTCACGCCACGTGGTGCACCCTGGTCAACGGGGCCGTTGGCGCCCGCCAATGGCGGGCCGCCACGTGGCGCCCGCGTGCGCCACCCTGCTGCCGTGCCCGCCACGCCAGCCGGCCGCCGCCTGCCCCGCCTGCCGGCCGCCGCCTGCCCCGCCTGCCACCGCCGCCTGCCACGCCGTACGCGCACAGTAGCACACCCAATCCTCGCTCGCCACGTGTCAAGGTCCCCCACTCGCTGCACCCGGTGCACCCACTCCGTGCACCGACGAACCCCGCTCTGCCACGTGTCAACCTCTCGGCCAATAGAACGCTGCCACGTGGCACACCACCAGCCTGTACCCCCTGCGCCTGCCCCGCACCTGCCCGGCCTGCCCGGCCTGCCCGCGCACCCGCGTGCGCCGCGTCCACTGCACCGAGCCAATAAGAAGGTGCCACGTGTCCCCTGCTCTGGTGGCCCCCCGCTCCGGTGCACGCCTGCCGCGTGGACCGCGCGCCCTGCCCGCCGCCGCTTTCCGCCTGCCCGAGGCCGCGCTGCCGCCCTCCGCCGCTGCCGCCGCCGCCGGCGATCGCCGGAGTTACTGTTCCGGTGGTGAACAGTAACCCGTGCCCAAAAAGTCAAGTAGGTAGTCCATTTTGACCGTTTACGCGCGCTGATTCCGAATTTGACGTCCGTTTCGCCAAATTCCAACTCTAAAAATTGCCGAAGGCACCCGGAAAAGTGTTCTTAGCCCAAATTTCGCGCGGAGCCCAATTTTAATATCCGTTTCGCGCGAAACCTCCTCTAAACCCTCCACGGGGTCCTCCGATCACTCCCGATCACCCACAAGCTCCATTTAAGCCCGAAGTCCAACACTTGTACCGAATTATGCTCCAAACACCTCCAACACATGAAGTAGGCCTCCAATAGCCACCCCAACGCACTGCAGCAGCTCTGCGGAGATCCGGGTCATCACATCCTCCCCCACTAAAAGAAAGTTTCGTCCTCGAAACTAAAATCGTTCCTCAACACGGAATCTTAACCAAATAAAAGGGGGTAAGTATCCAATCATCTACCACTCCAGCTCCCAAGGCTGACAAATACCTCCTCCAGGGACGCGATGCGGTCCTCGGGTCTCTAACAACAGAACAAAGGCGGGCACTCTAGAAAACCGTACCAACTCAACCAAGTACCGCTGGGCTAACCGCTCGAGCTACCAAGTAATCTGCATCGGTACCAGCCTCCGCTCCCCCCAGGGCCCAGATAGTCCAACCACAAGTCCATCGGCACACAAGCTCGATCCGGATATCTTTGTACTCCCGAGGTATCCAATATAAGTCCTCCAACTGATCACGTAAACTCAGATCTCTAATCCAAACCATTAGGGTGTAGAAACACCTCCCTAACACTCGGCATCAGCACACAACTATAAGCAGTTGGAAGAACCAGATCACAAATCAATCCTCGAGAAGATCCAGTACCCTTGCAGCTGGTAAATCTAATCCTCTAGGCTTGAAAAAGGGTACATGCTCCAGATGATCACTTCAACAGATTCCAGGAGTTGTGTCCTCAGCTTCCAACCCAGTGACATGCAAGGCAACTCCGAAAGAAAAGAGCCCTATTCAGGAGGGGCTCCTCGCCCGGTCGTTCCCAAATCTTGACCAACCGAGCGAACCAATCAGCCATGGTCTATCATCCAAAGATTCCTCAGTGACACCATCATACGCCACATCTGCCTCGACAGTCCACACAGCGCCAGCTGCGGAGTCAACAAACACAACCCCAAATAGCTCTCCTGCTCCGGGTATCCGCCACCACAGTGGCCCTATCGGGGTGATATAGGATGCTTGCCACAAATCCAACTGTAACTTCATAGCTACTATGGGAGGCATCACTGTATCACACAAATCCATCTCCCAACACTGGCGATGCTGAAATCAGGGCTGGTATCAATCTCATCACCAATTCGTCAAACTCTGCTGGCACTACCTGGCTCACAAGCTCCTCACCTCAACAAATAACTGCCGGTCTCAGCCATTCTCGCATAGCATCCATTTTGGCTGGATTCCACCACCGCCTCTTATGGCTAAACTAAGTGATCCACGGAGATAAGCGCTCGATGCTAAAACTTGCACCACAACAACTCGGCATACAGCTTCTTCCTCATAGACCTTGTTACACCATCTACAAGTACTCCACCAGTTCTAAACCACACAGAGATGGGGTAAAAATCAAGATATCCCGGAAGAATATCTCAAATAATTCTTCCAAGTGCGGCAAGAATACACAATTCCTCAGATCTCAAAGACGACATGGCATTAGTCATTCCAGTTGTCCTTACTGCACTCACAATGCCCCTACCGGGTCCAGAACACCATCTTGGCGGGATACACAACTGTATGATTCCAAGAAGATACCTGCATCCCAAGCAGACCACTGTCGGGGTATACCTCCCTCAAAGGTCCTAAATAACATCCAGACCTGCCTGCGGTCACCCCACACAAGGACCCTCACTGTCCTGTGCCAACGACGTGGCACTAGATCGAACAGACCCTCGATCCATCAGATCCTGCGACTGCGCCATCAGCTCTGTCAGCTCTACAGGTGGTATCCAATGAGGTGCTATCGGGGTTGGCGTGGTTCCCTGAACCACGTCAACCGCAATCTCAATCTCCCTAATCGACGGCATCATTATCAGCTCCGGTGGAATCACACCCGGGATCTCATGATAACAGGGATATCCTTGCGTCCCGGTGCCGCCGTAAGCACCTCGCGCATCGTCACTGCAACCTGTGTGCTCTGACTGTCTCAAGGAACAAGCCTCTAATGTCTGCCTGCAGAAGATCATAACCTTCTCTCTCCGCAGTCATACCCATGTGGCACTGTGCCAACCAATCCCACGCACTGGGTCAAACACTGACCAGATACAAATACCAATAAACCTGCCGATACCACTCGGGGTCTCAACTGCACTGGACATGATCCACAACCTCCTCCACATGCACCATCCCAACAGGAACCTGTACCTCTAGTGCATGTGGTAACAAATCTGCCTCTAGTCCATGCAGGAATGCAACATGCTCTAACTCTGGCTGCTGTGATGAAATCACACCTGCGACGACCCAATCCACTGCCTTGGTGCCCTCCACCCAGGCAGCACAGTCTCATCCGCTCGATGTAGGTGGTCGTCACTTAGTCTGCCTGAAAATCAAGGCTATCCATCAAAAGAAGCACAATTCTCCGCCTTTGCTCTCACTGAGGTGATGAATACGGTCTTCCGCAGACAATAAATCCACGCTACCGCTGCGCCACTCTGATAACGATGCTGATGCTGCCACCGGGGTCCACCTGACCTCTGACATCTCAGAAAATCCACTGTTGCAATCGTCATGCGACAAAACATAATTGACCCATGCAATTCCTCATTCAATTATCCTTCCTAAGCTCACCCTTCAAGCACATCTATTGTACCCCAAACACGCATGTTATCAATCACAAAGGGTAACCTTCCTTTGGGTAAGCTTTACATAATCCATCCACAAGGATGTCCACCATCTAGGAAAGGAACACGAAAGTGCCTCTGGCGGCAGATCCTTATCCAAAGGAACTGCAACAGTACGCTCCATACACACTGCCTACCCCATCGAGGCATCCAAAATCCAAAATCCAAAACAGGGGATCAGATAAACAAAAAGGGTATCCTGGCGCAATCCACTCCCAGTCACACATACCCTACGCGCCTCGTCCCTCGAAACCTGGAGCGTACAGTTCAACAACTGCATCAACTCTCCAGCACAGGGAGACTCTCAATTGATCACTCCATCACCACCAACCACGATTCTGCCTCCAAAGGCTCCAACTCAAATCCATGAATCGGGGTGGTTCATCTGCCAAAACTGGCTCCATCGATCTATGATGTCCCACAACTCATCAACTGTCAGCTATCCACCCCGCCTCGGTGCCTCGACACTAAACATTGGCACGGAGGGGCTACTCGCTCAATTGGCGCCTCAGAAATCACTGCCGCTGAGGATACTGTAACCAGGTGGTCTCAGGAGAAAAACACTGTCGGGCTGCCCACTGCTCCGACAACTGTGTCACCCAGACCAGCGGCTCACTCTGCCGCTGATATACCTCTGACAATCCTGTCATCGGGCCTGAAGCTCTCTAACCTCAATCCGGATATCCGGCCCCAAAACAATCCGCTCGAGCTCCACCGCTGCGACGAGTGCACACCAATCCGCATAACGCGTCGGGGAGACACCGCTCACCACGACCAACTGCACCACAGCACAAAACAAAACTCGACCCAATCCGGCGAGAGTCTAAAACATGTCAACGGTTCCGGCGCATTATGTTGTTTGCAACCAACATAATTGCTTAGGAGAATAAACATGCAAATCACCCATCCCATCACTCGGGAGAGGTATAAAACTCAATCAGGACTCTCGCTAAAAATCACGACTCTCTCGAAGTCATCCTAGGGTCCAACCATAAGCCTAGGGTTTCTACGGTCCCAACTGGCCTATCCCTAAGCTCTGATACCAACCTAATCTGTCACGCCCCGGGATCGAAACTGCGACCCGGGCTCGCCAACAGATCTGCCACCTATGCTAAAACCCGCATAGGCGAAGCGTCTAACCTGCAAAAGATAGTACTATAGCTACACAAATATCAGAGCTGAAATAAAAGCTGTAAAATAAAATCCAATCACTGTACATCATGAAATAAGGTACAATATCCATTTCCTCAAATACAGGTAATCAACATACAATGTCCTCAGTACAGCATCTCTCAACTATAAAAGGAGATAAACTAAAACTATAGTACATCAGTCTCAACTCTGTCTCTCCAAATACAAAAGATCTCTCTCCAGAGAAACAGTAAAAACCACCAACAGCTACCAGGAATCTCCATCCAGGGGATACAGCTACACTCCTCGGGTGGTAAAGATCTAGCTCGTGACTCCCTCGCCTCGGACAACGACCGAAGATCAGCAACTCCCGAAGAGGACTCTGCAAAACAGGGGGAGAAAACAAAGGGGAAACAACAACAATGGGGGTGAGAACCACTAGTAAACCAGTAGCCTCCCCCTGTGGGTAAAGCCTCAAGCTCCGGCGTACCCACTAAGTCTACTAGAGGCAAGAAAAGGGGCAAGTGGTAAAGCTGTAAACAGAACTACTGAATAAAAGGGGAACCCACAACAAGTATGCCTCTAAATGCAATACCGAAGGAAATGACGGTATGAATGCATCAGAAACAGTATCTGACCAAATAGACCCAATCTAGTGCCACCAGTAAAAACTGGTACTGCCTGCTCTGCCGCGACGGGTATGCCAGCCTACGCATAACACCGAAGCAAAAGGAGTCCCTAGGACTCAAAGTCTGTACTCACCGTGGTGCCCGGCGCACTGCACCGTGGAAAGCCTACTCCGGAGTGGCACTCGAGGGGAGCGACCCACACGAGTAAAGTATCTCTGTAACCAATGTCTCACAATAGCAGGACTGGATCATGACTATGATCAAAGTGGGAAACTCCGTCCACTAATGAAACCCCGATCCGATGCAATAGTACTCAAAAAGTTGGAAATACCATCCACTAGAAAAATCTGATACCCAATCTGATGCAATAGTAAACATCCGGTCAACCGCCCACAGTCCGCGGTCACCGCAATAACCCACAACCCACAATTGGGTACAATAATCAAGATCCGGTCAACCGCCTACTGTCCGCGGTTGCCGCAATAACCCATAATCCAACATCAAGCAGACCCCCTCAGGTCCCGGCTACACTATCCCAAACCTCTGCTCGAACCCGAGCAACATGACTCAAAAGTCTAAATAAAAGGAGAAAGAAAGCAATCATGGTTTCTCCTAAGTCAAATCCCAATATGATAGTGTAGCAATAAAATAGTGGCCTATCTAGATGTCCAAATGAGCATGCAAAAGTCCTCAGCAATGAAAGAGAGAATATGTCAAATGACAGTTTTACGTGTGTAATAACAATAATATCCAGATAAATATCACCATCAGGCTAAAATCATCAGTGGACTACACATGTATAAGATCCCTGTTCCATAATAAATTCCCAGAGTGAAACCCGCACATTGATATATCATTATGTCCCAACAGTTAATCCATTTAATCCACTTTCATACAAATCTAGGTGCTAATGTGGCATGTTAATCATCACTTATTAAATTATTCCAAAGACCATGTTCCAACAGCAATATTATCCCAATAATATCCCCAACATGCTTTATCCACAAAATTAACCACAGATAGATAGGTTCACATGTATATCAGTCAATCATGCATATTAATCAATCAATATGCTCAAAGGGAGATTTTCTAATAAACTTAGTGAGTAAGTCAGATATAGAGGCAAGCAACAACCACCCACCTCGAAAAGCGCTAACTGTCCGGGTCCGTACAGCTGAAAATGCCAAAAACTCCAATCCCGCGCTCCAACAAGTACAGTACACCCAAAACACTCCTGGCACAACACAAAGTCCACTAAATACACTTAGGATCCCAAATATTGCTTTTATTAACTCATACAACATCAGTCCCGAAACTGATAAATTATCACCTGCTGAAAGTGCCCAAAAAATTCTAAGAAAAATATCACGGCGATCCTCGCGTCGATAGCTTCGCAACGATACCTTGCAAGTCCAAAACTGAGATCGGTAAGTCAAGATAAAAATTCGGCAAGGGGGTATACTCATACAAAAATCTGTGCTAAAAACTGTGCACTGTTCACTGAGAAAACAGTGATTTTCACCTCGAAATAATCCTCTAGAAAATCCAAGAAAAATACGAGCGCGTTCCTTGCGATCCGTAGATGAAAATCGAGTCCTGAAACGCCTTGATCCGATGTTCCTAGGCTGAGATATAAATTCGACAAGTCGGTGCTGTCCAAAATCCACCACAGAAAAATGGGGTCAAAGATGCCTCGGGAAACGTGCCAAAAGTGCGAAACGGAGCGAAGCGATCAACACGAAAATCGAAGCCTTACCTCTTAGGAACACGCTGTCGAAGAAATCGTCCAAAAACTCCTCCTGGTTTGCTCACAGCGAAATTCCAACTGAACTGTGACAGTAATGGGCCGAAATGGGGAGAAAACCGAGGCGAACTGTAAAACCGATATCGCCGTTGCCGAGCGTCCAGAAATTCTGAGAATCCACCACGAGATCAAGGGCATCAAGAGGAAAAACTTTCATAAAGAACTCACCCTCCCATTCTCTCTCTACAGCTCGGAAAAAGGAAAGGAAATGAGGAAGTGGGCTGCCTTAAATAGGCCCACCAAAACAATCCATTAATACCCGGGTGTCCCCGGTTTCGGGCGCCCGAAACTTTTGGGCCCCGAAACCGGGCGCGCACAGTAACTCAGCCCGGCCCGGCCCACTCCCCGCACGCGATCCGGTCGGACCGCACGGCCGTCCGACCCGCTCCACGCACTGACACGTGTCCCAGAACACGAAACAGCGGATCCGGCCGCTCCTCTCACGCCACGTGGTGCACCCTGGTCAACGGGGCGTTGGCGCCCGCCAATGGCGGGCCGCCACGTGGCGCCCGCGTGCGCCACCCTGCTGCCGTGCCCGCCACGCCAGCCGGCCGCCGCCTGCCCCGCCTGCCGGCCGCGCCTGCCCCGCCTGCCACCGCCCGCCTGCCACGCCGTACGCGCACAGTAGCACACCCAATCCTCGCTCGCCACGTGTCAAGGTCCCCCACTCGCTGCACCCGGTGCACCCACTCCGTGCACCCGACGAACCCCGCTCTGCCACGTGTCAACCTCTCGGCCAATAGAACGCTGCCACGTGGCACACCACCAGCCTGTACCCCCTGCGCCTGCCCGCCACCTGCCCGGCCTGCCCGCCTGCCCGCGCACCCGCGTGCGCCGCGTCCACTGCACCGAGCCAATAGGAAGGTGCCACGTGTCCCCTGCTCTGGTCCACCGTACACTCCGCTATGCTCCGTGGACCGCGACCCGTGGACCATCCAATGGAAACTGCCACGTGGCCCCCCGCTCCGGTGCACGCCTGCGCGTGGACCGCGCGCCCTGCCCGCGCCCACGCGCCCTGCCCGCCGCCGCTTTCCGCCTGCCCGAGGCCGCGCCGCCGCCCTCCGCCGCTGCCGGCCGCCCGCCGGCGATCGCCGGAGTTACTGTTCCGGTGGTGAACAGTAACCCGTGCCCAAAAAGTCAAGTAGGTAGTCCATTTTGACCGTTTTCGCGCGCTGATTCCGAATTTGACGTCCGTTTCGCCAAATTCCAACTCTAAAAATTGCCGAAGGCACCCGGAAAAGTGTTCTTAGCCCAAATTTCGCGCGGAGCCCAATTTTAATATCCGTTTCGCGCGAAACCTCCTCTAAACCCTCCACGGGGTCCTCCGATCACTCCCGATCACCCACAAGCTCCATTTAAGCCCGAAGTCCAACACTTGTACCGAATTATGCTCCAAACACCTCCAACACATGAAGTAGGCCTCCAATAGCCACCCCAACGCACTGCAGCAGCTCTGCGGAGATCCGGATCATCACACAGACGATTGTACTTTTCTTTTTATTTTGGGTCTGGTTGCTACCAGCAGGTTGTATTTTATCTGGTGAGCTGGGAGAGACACTTGTATTATTTTTTAGAGATGTTGTATTTTTATTTTCAGCTTTAGTCTGAGATGTATTAGTTTAGTTCAGCTCTGTTTTATGCTCCTTTATATTATCTCTTATATTTGAGCAGGTTGTCAGCGCTTCGTGTACACAGAAAATACTGTGTGCACGGCGGATCTGTGGACGGGCCCGGATTTTGGTCTACACCCGGGGCGTGACATTGTGGGTGCTCTGGAAAATCAGAAACAAAGTTATCTTCCAGCAGGCTAATATTGATCCCCTTCTCGCTGTTTGGTTGGTTACGGGTGAGGTGGTGCATTGGACGGGATTGGACTGATTCCATTCTATCCTCGTACTTATTCTTTTTTTTTCTTTTTTTTTTCTTTGTTTTGAGATCTCGTTGTCTCACTCTTGTTGTTTAGTTCATTTTCCTGTTGAATGAAGTGGGTATCTTGCTATCTTTTCTCTTAAAAAAAAAAAAAAAAAAAAAGAGAAAAGAGAGAGAGAGAAAATATTAGATTTTGGATAATAGAATTGTTAGATTAGAACTAACTTTTGGTTATAAAGTCGGTATTGCTCAATTCGAAACACCCATTCATGTAGTCAAAACAAGTACAAGGATTCTAATAATTAAGAACAAGAATATATATATATATATATATATATAGAGAGAGAGAGAGAGAGAGAGAGAGAGAGAGAGAGAACTAGGCTGGAATATTATTAATAGTATCAAGTTATTGATGTTATTAAGTTTTTAACTATTTGATTAAAAAATATATGGTTGAGATGGAAGTGGGCCCTTGGGTTTAATAGGTGGTTGGAAAATAGTAAAATCTAACAGGTGAAAATTATCAATGGGGTTGATCTAAGGATAGAAAACTTGATAGCACCAATGACTTCGTACTATTAATAGTATAGTTGTCGACTCTATATATAATATATATATATATATTATATATAATATATATATATATATATATAATCTTTCTTTCCTCAAATTAATTAACTAATCAATCAACTCTTACAGGGCATTTCTTTACAAAGGCCACTCACATTCCATTATTCTCTATATACACAAATAAAACCCATGAAAATTCTCATGGTAAAAAAGGAACTAATAGACATAGTGGCTAGTGCATGCATATATAGCATGACTAGGCCAATTCATATATATAATATTATATATATATATATATACTATGTAGAGTTGAGCTATACTTCTTTTTAGAAGTTACAACTTCTAACTTTTATGTCCTTCGATTCATGCTATTACCATCATCAACTAGTAAACTCTAAGATTCCAAGAGTCTCAAAGTTGGAAGTATATGCTTCTAAGAGGATAGTAATCCCATACAGATATGTATACATATCTCTTTCTATTTATCTTAGTGAAGTTGATGTGAGGAGGGATCGAAGACGACCTCCTCACAGGGGATGGTGAGCTTGGTGTCGTGTTGGAAGCCGAACTCCTCTTCGCCCGTCGGAGCAGCGACTGGAACTCCGGGCGTGCCAGGTAGGAGATGGGCACAATGTATCGGCTCCGGCGCTCGCCGACATACACCGCAAAGTGTCCCTTGGGCACATCGAGGGGCAGTCTCTGGTCTTCGGCTTCGTAGTCGTCATCGTCGTCATCATCATAGCCATGCTGCTGCGATTGCCCCCGACCGAGGCGTTTCAGTATCTGCTTGAGTGTTGCAGATTGCAATAGCTTGTTGTGCTTCCTTATAGCCATTGTTGTATTGTTGGATGTGAAGAAGAAGATGATGAAGCAGCTGCTAAGGGAGTGGAATGTAGAGAGGGTGGGGTGGTGAGGTGGTTTTATATTGTGGGAGGTGGAGCGGGGACAGAGAGCGAGAATACTAACAAGCAAAGGCACGTGGGTAGGGTACAAAGGGTGAGGAAGGGGAGAGAGAGAGAGAGAGAGAGAGAGAGAGAGAGATATTTTGTAATATAGGAATGCTGCATATAAACCCCAAGGCAATGTTTAGTTGGGGGATAAAGGAAGAATAACCCCTTTATCCTTCAAGTCCTGCGAAACAGTATTATAAAATAATATGGAATAATTTTTTTTTTTTTTATCCCTAGCTTAACGGGTTATTCTGGAATAACCCGTTAAGTCTTATTTCTCTCCCCATAGAATAGGGTTTTATTCCTGAAACAGTGAATGGGCAAAGTTATAATTTATTATTTGTAATTAAATTATAATATAAAATATAATATAAAATGTAAAATATAAAATATAAAATATGAATTATAATATAAAATATAAATTATAATATAAATTATAATATAAATATAAATTGTAATATAAATTATAATATAAAATATAAAAAATATAAAAAATATAATATATAATATAATATAAAATATAATTTATTATTTATATTCTTAAAATATAATATAAAATAAAAAATATTATTTTTTTAACATAAGATATAATTTATTATTTATAATTAAATTGCTTCAAATTTAATATAATAATTAAATTATTTTTTCTATAAAAAAAAGCTAAGGGCAAAGTTGGTATTTTTATAAAAATTTTATCTTTTTTTTCACTATTTTCTACTATTCCATAATTTTAACCAAACACAATTTTAACTATTTCAGAGAATACCAACTTTTCAACCAAATGCAATTTAAATTTTATACTTCATTATCCCGTAATAGCAAGTTATCCCAGATATAAAAAAATTTATACCTCTTAAATTTATCCCCGAACCAAATATTGCCCAAAGGAATGTGTATTTTATATCTCTATTTATCTAAGGGTGGGGATGTGATGAGGGGTCATTCAATTGATCCCTAAAAAATATATGGATGGGGGTGTGACGATGGGTCACTCAAGTGATCTCTAAAAAATATCTCATCTTTAAATAGGTGGAAATGTAAGATGTACACTTTTTTGAAATGTATACTTAGGATTTTTCTTGTAATATATAAGGGTTGGTCAGTTTGAGGTGTATAACTATATAAAAAGGACATGTCGGGCTCACTCTCCCGTGGGTTTGCTCCCTTTGCTTTGGGACATGAAGGGCATCCTCAGCTTGGACACTAATAATCCCATCTATGTATAGGTGTCTATAAATCTAAGTGTTTGATTGAGAAATTTTCTAATATATACTCTAGTATATTTCTATTCCTAGTATTGATTTCCTATTATCTGAAAAAAAAAAAAAAAAATATTACGATTATTATCCTATTTGAGAATTATATGATGTTAATTTGTCTTATAATTAATTTAGAGTGGTGGACAAAGATAGTTCTGGGCAACCAAAATTCTAATGGAAATTTTTGTTTATTTCCTCATGAATAAGCAATTTTAATTAAAATGCAATATTTAGTGTTTCATCGAAAAATTAAAAGATATTTCTCTATATGATTCTGCTCCAAATTTTTTTGGCCTGAATCGGCTTTCAATACTGCGTGATCTTTTATAGTGTTTAATTTAAAATGCTAATTAAGAGCGCTGTAGAAATTCAATAAACTTTTTGAGGGGTCTTTCGTTTTAAGATTTATAATATTCCGAATATTCTCCTATTTTTTACTGAAGTTATTCAAATAGTCACCATGCAACGCAAATTGGGAAGCTGTAAGGTCTACTCGCAATTGTGGGTATTTATTGTTAAAGATTTTTGTATTGGTCAATCTTAAGAAGAATGAGTTCAAAATGTTTAGATACGTTAAATTAAATATTTGTGATGATTTAAATATATTTTTATAGTTTAGAAATATTTAGAATATTTTTCATGGACTAAAAATAAAAAACTTGACAATTTTAGTGTTATGGATTTGGATCAGGCAGATCTAGTCGGGGCCCCGAACATAGTTTGGTTCATACGAATTATCAGTCCGGATCAACCCTTTTTTAGTTCGAACCCCGAACATTGTTTTTCTTATATCGGATGAATCAATCCAAATCAGACCTCATTCAGTTCGGACCCCAAATCATATTTCTTGGAATTTTTATGACTGCTGCGATAGTCCGGATCAGACTAATTTCAGTCCGGACTATCGTGTGGGTAAAATCAGTTTTAAGACAGTTTTTTATTCTTATGACTTTCCAAATGGTTTCTAACCTATAAATAGACCCAAAAGTTCTTCTTTTAGGGTATGAAAAAACAGAAAAAGATAAGCCGAAAATAATCCACATATAGAGAGAAAGGAAAATACATTTTATTTTCATATTTCTTTATCTATATTGATCAATTTGATTCTAGGATTTTTCGAACTCTTTATTTCTTGTAGAATCAAATTGATTGAATACTTAGATTGTGTTTTCTTATCTATTTATGATTCTAAGTATTCAATATCATCACCACCAATAAACAAACAACGATTTTCGGAAGGAACATCGGCGCGTGGATTCGCGTGGCCTTGTAGATTCAAGGTGTATATATCGACTTCGTGGATTTGGAGTTAGGCGCGTTCGTGTGATCGACTCGTGCTCCATTGGTGACGACCGCGGATTCGGTTAGACTTCGTGGATTCGAAGTTGGACGTAAATCGTGTAATCAAGGCGCGTTGAGAACTGCGGAGAAGATATACTTGGAGCGTATGGAAAAGGTTGAGTCGTAGGATTGCGTTATATCACCTTGTACTTGTTTTAATCTAAGTGGATTTTTTCGTGTGATCGGTCCCGTAGTTTTTTACTCCTGAATTGGAGTTTTTCACGTAAAATTTTACGTATTCTTTTTATTTTTCGCATTGGGATATCTTTACGCAAAGATTTTTGAGTTTTATTGTTACATTGTTTTACACCTATTCCCCCCCCACCCCCCCCCCCCCCCCCCCCCCCCCTCTAGGTGATTTTTTTCTTATTTTAGATTCTTGGATCCCATGACCCATAAGTGGTATCGGAGCGGGAATAGGATTGTAAATAATGGTTGAGGGTGAAAACATCAATCGACTTTCGTTTTTTGATGGAATCAATTATACTTATTGGAAAGTACGCATGAGAGCGTTTTTAATTTCTATCGATGAACGGGTGTGACAATCAATAAAGACCGGATGGAAGCATCCTATTGAAATTGTCGTTGATGCACAAATCCCTAAACCTAGGACGAACTAGTTAAGGGAAGAAATAGATTTATCTTCTTACAATGGCAAGGGAGTCAATATTTTATTTAATGTCTTGTCACAAACAGAATTCTCTCATGTCTCGGCTTGTGAGACAGCGAAAGAAATCTAGAATACTCTACAAATTACACATGACGGTACTAATTTTGAAGGTTCAAAAACTGCAGATGCTTACGAGCAAATTCGATTCAATTCATATGGCAGAGAATGAAACCTTCACAGATTATTATACACCATTGTAAGACATCGTATATACATTTGCTAACTTGGGAGAGAAAATCTCAAAATCTAAAGTTGTATGAAAAATCTTGAGAACTCTTCCTGAGAGATTTCGCCCTAAGATTGCAGCCATTGAAACAGTAAAACATCCGGACGAGATCAAAATAGAAGAATTAGTTGGTGCACTTCAAACTTATAAAACGATTTTTCCTACTAACTATTCTTCTAGAAAGCCTTCATCTTCTTCTAAGTCTTCAAGTATGGCATTGAAATCAACAAAAGAAGAAGACACGGATTCGTCCTCCTCATACACAAATGATAATCTATCAATGGAGGATTTTGAGAAACAACTTGTGTTCTTGACAAAGAAATTTTGCCAAAACTTTAGAAGGAAAAATTTAAGCAAATCTTCATCCTTCCTTAAGTCCAAGAAAGGTAAAGGATCTTCAAGTTCAAAATCACGAAAGCAAGAGAGTTCTTCAAAGGACAAGAAGAACACCGAGGGACAAATCTAGTACTTCAAATGAAGAGGTGTTGGTCACATCTCAACGGAGTATCCCAATAAGAATCCGTCCAAGAAGAAGGCTATGCAAGCCGTCACATGGGATGACTCTTCCTCTTCTGACGAGTCGTCTTCCAGTGATGAGGACAAGAACGCCACGACACTTTTTGCGTCAGCGACTTTACCCTTCGTGTGCTTATCATCAACTTCCTCTCATTCGTTATCCATCTCCTCCTTGAATGAACAAATAGTGTCGGATAATGAACTAAGTGATTCCGAAGGTGAAGATTCTGCTCTCATCTATTAAAAATTACTACGGGATTCAAAGAAACTGGCGAAGCATAATAAAAAGCTAAGAAGAAGGTTGTGGGATCTTGAAAACCAATCAAACAAGGCAACTTCTCTCTCAAAAGCTCTTGAAGAGAAAAGGGACAATTTGATCAAGGTTAATACTTCCCTTTAAGAGAATAACAAGTATTTAGAGAATGAACATATAAAATTGCTGGATAAAGCAAACTACTTCTTGAAGCTCTATTTCGAGGCACGTGAAACAAATTTGGAGATGATGAAGACTATATCCCAACTTAAAGAAGATTTGAAAAGATTTTCATTGGGACAAAGTAAGTTGGACGAGTTGCTTGGTGTAACACCCCAATAGTCCCACATCAGATAGGAGTGCGGATGTGTTTGGATATATATAAGAAGACATGGACACTAGTAATAATAACCGGGCTTAACCATTTTGGGTTGTGGTTTGGGCCCAACGAGTTATTATTGCTAGTGGGTCGGGTCGTTATATTTGGTATCAGAGCCAATAACCAGCCGGAAGTGTGTGGCGAGTCTTGGTTGAGCCTGGGTCTAGATGATAGGGCTAGCGAGATAAGTCTTACATTGTCTAATGATCTTGGGCTGCTGTGTGTGTGTTTGGGCTGACGAGGACGTCGGCCCTAAAAGGGGAAGTCTGTAACACCCCAATAGTCCTACATCGGATAGGAGTGCGGATGTGTTTGGGTATATATAAGACATGGACAATAGTAATAATAACTGGGTTTAAGCATCTTGGGTTGTGGTTTGGGTCCAACGAGTTATTATTGCTAGTGGGCCGGATCATTACATTAACTGGGCTTAAGCATTTTGGGCTGTGGTTTGGGTTTAACGAGTTATTATTGCTAGTGGGCCGGATCGTTACACTTGGTCTTGGTCAAACGAATCGTTTGGGCCTTGGATTGTCACGCCCCGGACGTTCTAAGAGAGTGAAAAACGTACCCTTTTTTTTTTTTTGTATTTAAAATGAACCTCGCCTGCGGCGCGTACCAGACCCGCTGCATATACAAATTCACTCCCCAACCGGGCGGAGTCTCCTTTGTATATGCACGGCATTCCCAGCAAGACAAACACTTTAACCATGCAAACCACGACAGACAAAGAGAAGAGACTACATTTAATCATACAGTCACCGCTATCACATACAGACTATAGCATAAACCTAAGGGTTTGAAAATCGGTGTCCACTCGACACCCAGTTTTTCCAAAACGTTTTCGCAAACTCTTTTTAAGTGGCCATTAAGCTTGAAAGGATAAATCCACGGGTTTGAAATCAGTGCCCACACGGCACCTGTTTTGTAAACACTTTTGAAATCATGTTTGCATTTGAAAATGAGCCGCAACTACACATCTCAATAATCACAATTAAGAGAACATAGTCCCACACGAAATCCTCATTCCAACATCCACAAGAAACCACACAAGTAAATCACAGTTTAACTAACCAAACCATTTAAAGAGATAACCAAAGAAAACGTATCGTTTACTAGCCCTCATGGCTAGGGTCCTCTAACTGATGCCTCACCATCGTCCCGGTTCCCACCCCTGCTCGGACCTGTCACAGTGTGGGTAGTCAGTGACTGATAAGGTAGGAAACAAACAAGTAAATGCAAATACTGAAAAGAACACACCGAATCACCGGAGCATTTACTTCCCCCTCATGTACCGCTAAATCCCTGTCGAATGTCACACCGGGCACCTACCCCAGCTTTTAGAATACTTTGGGCCCCAACCCCAATACCGTACTCATCTTCTTGGTGCCACCAACCCCTCGACTGCCCAAGTAGCAGCCGCCTTTCCTTGAGGGGTCCCCACCATCACTAGTATGGGGTACAGAGGTAAAAACATACCATATTTCCGGAAAACCACCTGTGCTGTGGCCCTACCATCACTAGTGATGGGGTCCCCACCATCACTAGTATGGGGTACACGGGTAAAATACACCATGTGCGGTGGCCAAAACCGCCGGTGTGCGTGTAAGCAACCTGAGTAAAAATAATATTGCGACCTCAGCCGCTCTGGTCAGATTAATAGAAGGATCATGCGACCGCAGCCGCC
>JAQOTM010000195.1:171675-222938 GCA_029168755.2 Tillandsia fasciculata | reverse complement strand
GGCCTCGAGGGGCCGTGATCGGGGCAGGGGGGATGGAGAGAAGAGGGAGAGGGAATAGAAGAGAGAGGAGAGAGAGGGCTTGGTTTTCCTGTAATGGAGAAGAGAGGGAGGGAGAGATGGAGAAGAGAGAGAAGAGAGCAGGAGCATGAATGCTCTCGGGAAGTGGGAAAGGGGGGGGGGGAGAGGAGAGAGAGAGAAAGAGAGGACGGAGTTTTGTTATTGGGAAGAGGTAAAGTGAGGGAAGGAGGGTAAAAATGGTAAAAAATATAATATTAAAATAATATGGAGGATTTGTTATACCAGCTTATTCTAGTTGTACTGGGATAGGCAATACCAAAGCTGATTCTAGGTGCGTTTGGTAGAATAAGGGGATAAACCCGCTATTCCCGTTCCATCCCACATCCAAACGCAAGCCTTAAGGGTTGAAAATGATCAAAG
The DNA here is from genome assembly GCA_029168755.2 of Tillandsia fasciculata. Lineage (NCBI taxonomy): Eukaryota > Viridiplantae > Streptophyta > Magnoliopsida > Poales > Bromeliaceae > Tillandsia > Tillandsia fasciculata. The sequence goes on along the minus strand of JAQOTM010000195.1, from coordinate 222,500 downwards.
GGTAGATTTAATGGCAAAAAACTAATAGTGCAAAATGTTTGGTGCTATCGATAGTATAGTAGCCGGTGCTATATATAGAGTTGAGCTAAATGCTATCTATAGCAAACGGCTCAGTTGCCACTTATTTTGTTTTTAATGATGAAGTTTTCAAATCGCAAGCAGTACCATTGGTCATGATTTAGACTACTGAAAAGTATTTAAAATTAAATTTTAAATTTTTTTTGACAACATTGACTTGATTATCAAAAAGTTGTAAAATTTATAATTTTAATGATAGATATAATTTTTTTTTTTATTTAACGATATAAATAAATCTAAATTAATTAAATTTTGATTAGAAAATTATTTAAACACAATATTTATACTCCCGATCTTAATTATATGACTCCTAGCGTCACTTTTTGAAATATATTTATTTTTTACTGTTCATTTATATATCCATTTGATGGACAAAAAAGAATATAAAAAATGTATAAAATTTAATTTTCAGATAGTTTAAACGATATGAATCATATTTAATAATACCGATCGTCGTTTTGAAAGTTTTTATGATCAAAAATAAATTAATAGCAACAAAATATGTTTGCTACTGATATTATTGAGCCTAGCCCCCCTCCCCCTAGCTTCAAGTACTGCTTTTTGTACCAGGCATTGTTTCGGAACATCCTTAAAAGCTATTTCATGAAATAGACTTTAAATTTGGGTAACGTGTGCATTCTCCAGCCATTTACTTGTGCGTGTTGTGTGCACAAAATGTAGTTGTGAAATTAATGCTCTAAAGAGCAACTCACCATGATTAAAATTGTCCTCTCTTCTCACTGATGACCAAGGGTTTGATGGAGATAATAATGAGTCCACTAAATTGGTTGCTATTCAAACTATTTAGATACGCCCGCCGTGTTGATTGGATACATATTTTCACACGTATACGTTAACTGGGTTTGCCCTCTGAAGAAGTAAAAGGCTCCAGGAGGAGCTCGGATGGACCAAGGACAAATTAAGTAAACGATCGTTTTGATTACAAAGTGAGTGCTAGATCCCAACTGCACGGACGGAGTGTGTGAATGAGCCGTACCATGCTAGGTGAACCCATGATTAGCATGGACCATTATAGTGGTAACTTTCTTAAGGGGCATTGTTCCCTGATTCTGGTCCCAATTTTTTTTATGTGCTGCTATAAATATTCAAAAAAATATCTTATTAATTTGGTACTGACATATTAATTAATATTATCATTATATTCTAAATATTAATTACTAAATTCTAAATAAAATTATTAAACTCTCAGCAACATTATTGTACTCTAAATTCTAAATCCTAAATTCTAATTAATTGTTTCACGTCTGGTAGCCAACATATCAATAATATAGTTAGGCATCCTTAATGATGTGGTTAATTTCACTATGATAAAATTATGATATAGCGATATTTTTAAGTATTTTTAAAATTTTAAAAAAGTATCGCAGTAAAAAATATCTATACTTATTATTAGTGTCGCTATATGTGCAGTCGCTAGGGTGTATAGCGACATATTATTATAATGTGTCTAAAAAATATGTCCCTATAACCTAATTTTGATACAAATAGAATATAAATAGAACACTTGCACAAAAGTGTTGCAAAAATATATCACAAAAATATGTCACTATAATCAAATTTTGTTATAGTGTTTAGTGATAGAGTTTTTGAAGAAGCGTGACTCTATCAAACTAAGTTGAAAACTCTATTGAGTTCAACTCATATTTGCTTTTCAGTTCATTAACATCGGTTCTCGGCACTTCGCTCTTTGTAGTCGCTCGTCTTTTTTGTGCCACTCGGTTGTTTCAAGCATTCGTTTTTGTATTAAGGATATTTTTGAAAAGTTTTATATTTTTTAAATTTGAGTATGATTATTTAGTTATTTTAAATTTGACTAGATTGAGATATATATTTGAATTAAGTATATTTGAATTAGAAATTTGCTAAATTTTAGGATTTTGATTTATAATAGGTGTGGTGTTTAGATAATGTAATTAATTTTTGAGGAGTTTGAGAATTGAATAATATTGTCAAGTATTTGTCGAATAATTAGTTCTTTAATATCCCTCTTTTATTATTGTGCTTTTTCATTTTATCACACGATTTCTATTGGCCTGTGTGTCAGTTGGTATTAAAGCTAGTTGAATCTTCAAGTTGCGCTTTTGCGAGACCTCTCTGACGGTCGGAGAAGGAAGTAGAATGCGAATCAAGATTGTAATGTCATGACTTTTCGAGTAATATTTTACCCTCCTGTTAATAAAGTACTTTTTAGGAAAGCTGAATTATCGAGTTTTCTGTGAAAGGGCTCGGAAAACGATGACCGACGGTGCGATCGGATCTGAAATCCGACCTAGGAATCTCCCGGAACAGGGTTTTTAGGGTGGCGGTGACTTAGCGCGCATCGGAATCCATGCAGAATATCCGGCACGCTTTCGAGAAAATGTAGGTTTATCCCGTATAATTAAATAATTATTTATTAGTAAATAATTATTAGATGTAGGATTTATTCGTACGTACTAGAGAAAATTCACTTTTCGCAAAAGAGAAACCCTAGCCGGAGAGAAATAGAAAGAAAAGAAAAGAACGAAACCCTAACCAGAGGAAAAAAGAGAAGAGAGAGGAAGAAGACGGAGAAGTCCGATCACCCCGATCAACGTGCTGGAAACGGGAGTGCGATCAGATCGTCTTCCTCGTTGGAATCGTGGTAAGTGGAATTTGTTTTATAGTATTGTTGGGGTTTTCGTGTCTTTTTCTCGAGTCGTCGTCGCCGCCTCCGTCGCCGTCGTCATCGCCGCGCCGCCTCCGTCGCCGTCGTCATCGCCGCCGCCGCCGCCACCGCGCCGCCGCACGACCTAAGGCCACGCGGGCACCGCCCGTTGGTGGCGCCGTGCGGCCTTGTGCCGCACGAGGCGCCACCCGCGGGCGGCGCACACGCCGCCCGCGCGGGCGGCGCCGTGTCCGCGCGGGCAGGCGCCGCGCGGGTGCCACCCGCGGGCGGCGGTGTCCGCGCGGGCAGGCGCCGCGCGGGTGCCACCCGCGGGCGCGCGCCGCGCGGCCTTGTGCAGCGGGGGGCGCCCTCGGGCGGCAGGGGCCGCACGGGCGCCACCCGCGGGCGCACGCCGCGCGGCCTCGTGCCGCGCGGGGCGCCCGCGGGCGGGTGGCACCCGCACGGGCAGGCGCCGCACGGGCGCCACCCGCGGGCGCGCGCCGCGCGACCTCGTACCCGCGGGGAGCCCGCGGGCGTCAGGTGCCGCGCAGGCAGCACCGCCCGGGGCGCTACCCGCGGGCGGGGCGCCGCGCGGCCTCGTGCCGCGTGGGCCGCCCGCGGGCGGCGTGCCCGCGCGGGCAGGCACCGCGGTGTCCGCGCGGGTAGGCGCCGCGCGAGCGGGTGCCGCGCGGGGAGCCGTCGTGCGTCGTGAGCACGACACTACTGGGTTGGGTTTGTCGCGTTGTTGGGTTTTGGGTTTCGTTTTTGCGGCATGGTGCGTCAAGTTGACTTATCGTTCTTTTGGGGACTTCTTTAGGTCTAGGTGCTGAGCAGGAGCGTGTCAACGTTCAAGGTGTCCCAATCTTCGCGCAACAAGGTGGGTACTTTCGCAATAAATTTGGTGTCTGTTATCGTTATGACAAGCGTAATAAAGTAGATGTATCGTGTTAACTGTTTAAACCAGTTGCATGTGTAATTCCCGTTCTTTCATTGCTAACTGTGGTGACTGAGTGTCGCGGTGCTTAACACACGCCGGTTTCGACTATTATGCTCATAGATGCTTACACGCACACCGGCGGTTTGGCCACCGATTGGGTGTACTTTTTCGGAATTATGGTACGTTGACCCGTGTACCCCGAAGGTAAAGGTGTCGAGTTGGGACCCCTCACGGTTACTATAGGAGCAGCACTAGTACCGTGGAGGGGTTAAAAGCAATGCGCGAGCAAAGTGATCGTTCACGTGGGGGTCTTTAGACCTTCCGACAGGTGTTCTATTATTAAAACAGGAGATACGGTGACTCATGAGGGGGAAAGCGAAATGTTCCGGTGTATCGGTTTGTCTTACCAATACCCTTTATTGCTATGTTTATCTACTTTATTTGTCACTGACTTTCCCACACTGTGATAGGTCCGACTAGGTGTATTAGCCGGGACGATGGTGAGGCAGCGTCTAGAGGACATTAGCCATATGAGGCTTTATTTCGTCGTTCTTGCTTTGGGTTATCTCATCTCCGTTTCATTTAGTTATTAAGTTCTCAGTTGCTTGGCTGTGGAATATTACGGATGTTGGATTGAGAGTTATTTTAGTGATGTGATCTTTGTTATGCTTTTTATTGACTTGTATGTGGCATGTTTTATACCAAACAAAAGGGTTTCGAAAATACTTTCTAAAACCAAGTGTCGTGTGGGCACTACTTTGTAAACCTCTGGATTTATCCTTTCAAAAGATGTAGCCACCCTAAAGAGACTCGCGGAAATACTTTGGAAAACTGGGTGTCGTGTGGACACCATTTGTAAACCCGTAGTCTCATCTCTTGATGTCGTGAATGAAAACTTTAGTTTTGGTTAATGGTATTACTCTCTTTTCCGTTGTATTCAATGTGACTGTGTGGTGAAGAAGATGTTGTGAATGTAACGTCGTGCATATATAAAGGAGACTCTATCCGTCTACAGAGTGAATTTGTATATGTGGCGGGTCTGACGCGCACCGGTAGGCGAGGTATTTTCAAAGGAAATATATATATATATATATATATATATATATATATATATATATATATATATATATATATATATATCGTTTTCCGCTTAAACTACAATTCCTGCGGGCGTGACAGATTATATGGTATCAGAGAAAAACAACTTTAACCACAGTAGTCGGTGACCAACATCCACAGTGCATAACACCACAAGCGATTGAAACAGGAGATAACCAAGGTGTAGGTGCGTTAGACCGCGAGTGTGCGAGGGAAAAAGGGGGGATTTAATTTTGGTGCGTTCGTAGGTCAAAGTGCTAGGCCAGTAACCTTAGGGTTAACGCGGTTTCTTTGTATACAGCAGATAATGGCCCGGACCAAGTTGTCGGCTGATAACGCGAGTGCAGAAAGTACGGCCACGACCACCGCGGAGAGCCAACTTCTCGGACAGCAACTGCCAGAGATGGCCGGGCAACTGGCGACGCTGACAGAACAAGTCCGTCAGTTAACGCAGCGATAGCCAACCGCACCAGTGGAGGACGCCCCGGTCCCTCCGCCCGGATCGACCACCCCCACTACGGGACCGCCAGGGGCAGGTGGTGCAACTGCAGTTGCACCCCTTCAGACCTCGACGACGGGTGTGTCGACAGAGCAACCTACAACACCCTTGGACATACCCACCCCGGCGGCTTCAGGGCCCGCACCGGGAACAACTGCGGGGGACTCAGCAAGGGAAGCGGTGATGACCCTACTCCCGGGTGTCCACAGCTGCAGGAGAGGCAACAAATCAGCGGACCGAACGGGAAAGAGTGAGACAAACCTGGCGGAGTTTAAGAAGCACGATCCGCCCACCTTCGAAGAAGAAACGACCGACCCTTGGGTCGTAGAGAAATGGGTGGACACCATGGAGAAGCTCTTTGAAGACCTAATGATGGAAGAGCATGAGCGAGTTCCCTTGACTGTCCACTATCTTGAAGGAAACACTCGTATTTGGTGGAAGACGGTACGCCCGGACCCGTCGAAGGCCACTGCACTTCCGTCGTGGTCCACGTTTAGAGAGGAATTGTTCGGAGCATTCTTCTCCAACAGTGTTAAGCGACAGATGGAGGATGACCTCAAACACATCAAGTAAGGGAATCGGTCTGTCATGGAGTACCAGCGAGAGTTCGTGAGATTAGCCAATTGTGTCCCCTTCGTCATACGGGACGAATCTCACAAGGCCCGCCTTTTTGTAGACGGGCTACGGAGCGACATCTTCGAAGTCGTCCAAGCGGCGATTTACACACCTTTCGGGCAGTGGTCGATAGGGCCACTATCATGGAACGTGGGTTTGCTATCACACGTGCCCGACGTGAGGGGGCTTTTCTGGCGGGAACCGGCCTCCAAAGTACCCCAAGACGCAACAAGGGACTAAGAGCACACCGTCGGGGGACAACGGCCGGTGGACAAACCCTGCATTATCTACAGAGGAGCGCACCGAGTTACATAATGCTTTAAGAGACACGACCACTGTTATCGCTGCGGCAAGCCTGGACATCTCCGATTCAGCTGCCCCTTGAACACGGGGGTGGCATCCTCCGCAGCTTCCACCCCGACACCACAACCGCAGGGACGAGGAAGAGCATCATCGGGAGCACCCCCACGCCCCTCAATCTCTCGACAGGAGAGGGAAACGCGACCACAACCTGGAGGGAGGGTCTACTCGATGAACCAGCGGGGAGTGGAACCACCGGAGGACGTAGTAGCAGGTATTACCTTAATTTCTGATTTTGGAGCTCGAACCTTGTTTGACACCGGAGCATCTCGCTACTTCGTATCCCGCACCTTTACACATACACACCTTCTAGAGGGTAGGCCCCTATGCAACCTAATGACTGTCCAGACCCCTGGGGGACCAATTGAAGCAACTAGCTTTGTACCTTCCTGCTCGATAAAGTTGGGGAGGTTGTCTTGCCCTTGGGATTTAGTGGTCATCCCGTTGAAAGAGTTCGACGTGGTGCTAGGCATGGATTGGCTCACCGAGTACCAGGCGGTGATCGATTACGAGAAGCGTCAGGTACGACTGCAGAAACCGAGTTTTCCGGAACACGTGTACTTAGCATGTAAAAGCACTTTCTTCTCAACCGTCATCTCCGCGTCTCGAGCCAGGAAATTAATGGATGGCGGGTGCGTGGCTTATTTGGCCTCGGTGGACCTAGCAGCCCGACCCACCCCCTCGCTTTCTGACATCCCAGTCGTAAGGGAGTTTTCAGACGTGTTCCCGACTGAACTCCCTGGGATGCCACCCGAACGAGAGGTCGACTTCCCTATTGAACTACTCCCAGGCACTCAACCCATTACCAAAGCACCGTACAGGATGGCCTTCGCCGAGCTGAAGGAACTGAAAGCACAACTGGAAGACCTTTTGGATAAAGGCTTCATCAGACCAAGCGTGTCGCCATGGGGCACACCTGTTCTGTTCGTAAGGAAGAAGGACGGGAGCCTTTGCTTGTGCATAGATTATCGGGAAATAAACAAGGTCACAATAAGGAACAAGTACCCCCTGCTGCGGATCGATGATTTGTTCGACCAATTGCAAGGAGCAACGGTGTTCTCAAAGATCGATCTGCAGTCCGGCTATCATCAGCTCAGAGTCAGGGGTGAAGATATCCCCAAAACAGCTTTCCGGACGCGTTATGGCCACTACGAATTCACAGTAATGTCGTTCGGGCTCACCAACGCCCCAGCGGTGTTCATGGACATGATGAATAGGGTGTTTAAACCCTTCTTAGACCAATTCGTAGTGGTCTTCATTGATGACATCCTCGTCTACTCCCGCACAGATGAGGAACATGAGGAACATTTGCGTTTAGTCCTTCAGACCCTCCGGGACCAGAAACTATATGCCAAACTCAAAAGTGTGAGTTCTGGCTCCGCGAGGTGGACTTTTGGGGCATATCGTCTCGGCGTCTCGAATTGCAGTGGACCCGAGGAAGATAAACTCTGTGGCCGACTGGCCCCGACCGTCAGCAGCAACGGAGATTCGAAGCTTCTTAGGATTGGCAGGGTATTACAGGCGCTTTGTGGAAGGTTTCTCCAAGATAGCCACCCCCTTAATTGTCTAACCCGGAAAGGGGAGAAATTTATCTGGACGGACCAATGCCAGAAGAGTTTCGAGGAACTCAAAGATAAATTGACGCGGGCCCCGGTGCTCGCTCTGCCGGAGCCCGGGGAGGATGAAATTTATTGTGACGCGTCGCAGAGTGATCTTGAGAGTGTACTTATGCAACAGGGAAAGGTCATAGCCTACGCGTCAAGACAGCTCAAGGAATACGAACGGAACTACCCCACACACGACTTGGAGCTTGCAGCAGTCGTGTTCGCTCTTAAGCTGTGGAGACACTACCTATACGGGACACACTGCAGTGTGTATTTCGATCATCAGAGCCTCAAGTACCTTTTCACTCAGAAGGAGCTAAACTTACGGTAAAGGCGGTGGCTCGAGCTACTAAAAGACTACGATTTGTCGATCCACTACCACCCCGAAAGGCAAATGTGGTGGCCGACGCCTTGAGCCGCAAGGGGCAGACGGGGGAATCATTGACGAACGCCGTTAATCAGCAGGATCGTCTGATTGCAGAGTTCTCGCAATTAAGATTGGAGATAGTACCGGCGGCTACGGTCGCACAACTCCTGACTCTGGTGGTTAGGCCTACCTTGCTCGATAAGATCTTGGAAGAACAATCGACAGACACCCAATTACAGCTTGTGCGAGATAGAATAACTTCGGACCAAGGGGGCGATTTCGCGATAGGCTCTGATGGCACAATACAGTTCCGAGGACGAATATGCGTGCCTGACCTACCGGAACTCAAGGAAGAAATTCTGAGGGAAGCACATAGTGCTCCCTACTCAGCGCACCCTGGGGAACGAAGATGTATAAAGATATTAAACAAACCTTCTGGTGGCCTAAATTGAAGGGGGACGTAACACAATTCGTGGCACATTGCTTGGTGTGCCGACAAGTAAAGGCTAAACATCAATGCCTAGCAAGGAAGTTACAGTCGTTACCCGTGCCGGAATGGAAATAGGAGAGGATTAAGATGGATTTCGTGATCGGCTTTCCGAGATCGCCATAAGGACATGATGCGATATAGGTCATAGTAGATCGTCTGACGAAATTGGCCCATTTCTTGCCCATTCACACGACATGGACTCGAGACCGACTAGCGCAAACCTACATTAATGAGGTGGTGAGGTTGCATGGGATACCGGCGTCCATTACTTCGGATAGAGACACGCATTTTGTGTCAAACTTTTGGTAGAGCTTGCAATGGGCAATGGGGACCAAACTATATTTTAGTACGGCTTTTCACCCGCAAACCGACGGGCAATCGGAACGGGTGATCCAGATCCTCGAAGACATGCTCCGAGCATGCGTACTCGACTTAGGTGAGGGGTAGTCTCGATACCTACCCCTTGTGGAATTCGCCTACAATAACAGCTACCAAGCCAGCATCCAAATGGCGCCGTACGAGGCCCTATATGGGCGCCGCTGTCGGTCTCCAATATGCTGGGACGACTTGGGGGAGCGCAAGTTTTTGAAACCAGATTTAGTAGAGGAGACCGAAGCGAAAGTGAGCCTTATCAAGCAACGGCTGCTGACTGCCCAGAGCCGACAGAAAAGTTACGCGGACCATAGACGACGGGATTTGGAATTCATGGTGGCGAGCATGTGTTGCTCCGAGGTTCACCTTCAAAGGGGACCCGACGCTTCGGCCTGAGAGGGAAGTTAAGTCAGAGGTACGTGGGACCGTTCGAGATCCTAGAACGCGTGGGCCAGGTGGCATACCGGTTGGCCTTGCCGCTGAATCTTGATTGAGTCCACAACGTGTTTCACGTCTCAATGCTCCGGAAGTACCTCCCCGACCCCTCTCACACCCTAAATGTTTTCACTATCGAACTGCAAGAGGACTTAAGCGTCGAGGAGACGCCGGTGCGAATCTTAGCGCGAGAAGACAAGAAATTACGCAATCGGACCATCCCATATGTAAAAGTCCAGTGGAGCAATCACGAAGAACGCGAAGCAACTTAGGAACTAGAACCGAAGATGAGAGAATGTTTTCCAGAATTGTTTATCGAGGGTTGAGAATAAGTTACGAGGACAAAACTTCTTATAAAGTGTGAGTGGTGTAATGTCATGACTTTTCGAGTAATATTTTACCCACCTGTTAATAAAGTACTTTTTAGAAAAGTTGAATTATCGAGTTTTCTTAAGTTGACCGCTGTGCTGTACGGGTATTTTTTTGTGAAAGGGCTCGGAAAACGATGACCGACGGTGCGATCGAATCTGAAATCCAACCTAGGGATCTCCCGTAACAGGGTTTTTAGGGTGGCGGTGACTTAGCGCGCATCGGAACCCGTGCTGAATATTCGGCACGCTTTTCGAAAAAATGTGGATTTATCCCGTACAATTAAATAATTATTTATTAGTAAATAATTATTTAGATGTGGAATTTATTCGTACGTACTAGAGAAAGTCCCACTTTTCGCAAAAAGAGAAACCCTAGCTGGAGAGAAAGAGAAAGAAAAGAAAAGAACGAAACCCTAACCAGAGGAAAAAAAGAAGAGAGAGGAAGAAGGCAGAGGAGTCCGATCACCCCGATCAACGTACTGAAAATGGGAGTGCGATCGGATCGTCTTCCCCGTCGGAATCGCGGTAAGTGGAATTTGTTTTATAGTATTGTTGGGGTTTTCGTGTCTTTTTCTCTAGTCGTCGTCGCCGCCTCCGTCGCCGTCGTCATCGCCGCCGTCGCTGCCGCCCGACCTAGGGCCACGCGGGGCGCCGCCCGCTGGTGGCGCGCGCCGCGCGGCCTTGTGCCGCGCGGGGCGCCACCCGCGGGCGGCGCGCACGCCGGACAGCGAGCGGCGGCATCCGCGCGGCCTCGTGCCGAGCGGGGCGCCCGCGGGTGGCAGGCGAGCGGTGGCGCCCGCGCGGGCAGGCGCCACCCGGCACGCACGCGGGCAAGCACCGCGCGGGCGCCACCCGCGGGCGCACGCCGCGCGGCCTCGTGCCGCGCGGGCAGGCACCGCACGGGCACCACCCGCGGGCGCGCGCCGCGAGGCCTCGTGCCGCTCTAGCAGGCAACGCGAGAGCGCCACCCGCGGGCGCGCGCCGCGTAGGCGCCACCCGCGGGCGCGCGCCGCGCGGCCTTGTGCCGCGTGGGGCGCCCGCAGGCGGCGGCGCCCGTGCGGGCAGGCACCGCACGGACGCCACCCGCGGATGTGCGCCGCACGGCCTCGTGCTGCGCGGGGCGCCGCTCACGGGCGGCGGCGTCCGCGCGGGTAGGCGCGCCGCGGGCGGGCGCCACGCGGGGATCCGTCGTGCGTCGTGAGCACGCCGCTATTGGGTTTTTGTTGCGTTGTTGGGTTTTTGGTTCCGTTTTTGCGGCATGGTGCGTCAAGTTGACTTATCGTTCGTTTTGGGGACTTCTTTAGGTCCAAGTGCTTAGCGGGAGTGTGTCAAGGTTCAAGGTGTCCCGATCTTCGCGCAGCAAGGTGGGTACTTTCGCAATAAGTTTGGTGTATGTTATCGTTATGACAAGTGTAATAAAGTAGATGTATCGTGTTAACTGTTTAAACCCATTGCATTAGTAATTCCCGTTCTTTCATTACTAACTGTAGCGACTGAGTGTCGCGGTGCTTAACACACGCCGGTTTCGGCTATTATGCTCATAGATGCTTACACGCACACCGGCAGTTTGGCCACCGATTGGGTATACTTTTCCAGAATTGTGTTACGTTGACCCCTGTACCCCACGAAGGTAAAGGTGTCGAGTGGGGACCCCTCACGGTTACTATAGGTGCAGCACTAGTACCGTGGAGGGGTTAAAAGCAATGCGCGAGCAAAGTGATCATTCACGAGGGGGTCTTTAGACCTTCCGACAGGTGTTCTATTATTAAAACAGGAGATACGGTGACTCATAAGGGGGAAAGCGAAATGTTTCGGTGTATCGGTTTGTCTTACCAATACTCTTTATTGCTATGTTCATCTACTTTATTTGTCACTAACTTTCCCACACTGTGACAGGTCCGACTAGGTGTATTAGCCGGGACGATAGTGAGGCAGCGTCTAGAGGACATTAGCCATATGAGGCTTTATTTCATCGTTCTTGCTTTGGGTTATCTCATCTCCGTTTCATTTAGTTATTTAGTTCTCAATTGCTTGGCTGTGGAATATTGCGGATGTTGGATTGAGAGTTATTTTAGTGATGTGATCTTTGTTATGCTTTTTATTGATTTGTATGTGGCATGTTTTATACCAAACAAAAGGGTTTCAAAATGCTTTCCAAAACCAAGTGTCGTGTGGGCACTACTTTGTAAACCTCTGGATTTATCCTTTCAAAAGATGTAGCCGCCCTAAAGAGACTCGCGGAAATACTTTGGAAAACTGGGTGTCATGTGGACACCGTTTGTAAACCCGTAGTCTCATCTTTTGATGTCGTGAATGAAAACTTTAGTTTTGGTTAATGGTATTACTCTCTCTTTCGTTGTATTTAATGTGACTGTGTGGTTAAAGAAGATGTTGTGAATGTAACGTCGTGCATATACAAAGGAGACTGTCTGTCTACAGAGCGAATTTGCATATGTGGCGGGTCTGACGCGCACCGGTAGGCGAGGTTGTTTTCAAAAGGAAAAAAAATTATATATACGTTTTTCGCTTAAACTACAATTCCTCCGGGGCGTGACAAGGATGCTACGATTCAAGGATGCAACGTTGGTAGGCGTGTGAGGACCAGAATTCCCACGTAAGGATTACTATTGCATCAGCAACTTATGGAGGCCTATGTAGTGTGTCGACGGTGTTTGTGTGCAAATTGGACACAAGTGATGGACTCAGTGTGTAAAATGGATCATGAGTACATTCGGATGCCCCCGTCGAATTTTAGAAGTAGTTTTGCGCGAAATGGACATTAGATTTGGATTCAACGCAGAAAAACAATGGAAATCACTGCTTGGTTGTATTTTTCTGAGTCTGGACGCCCGAAAATGTACACCCGAAAGATTTCTAGTGTTTTCGGGTGCACGGTGGACTGGTGGACCGAGGTGGTGCCACGTGGCGGCTTCTCGTTGGCGCCGTACGCCCCGTGGCGGGGCTGGAGGCGCGGCGCAGTGGGCCCAGCCCACGGGAGCAGGCGCGGGCAGGCGTGCGGGTGAGCGCGGTGCAGTAAGGGCGGCGTGCCACGTGGCGTCTTCCCATTGGCACGGTATGGACAGGTGGCGGCAGACGATTGGATGGTGCAGCAGGCGCGGTCCACGGGTTAGCGCAGCAAGCGCCTGGGGAAGCATGCGTGGCAAAGGGCAGGAGACACGGCGTGGGCACACGTGGGCGCGACGCTCGATGCGTTGACGCGCGGGTTCCCGCGCGTGGGCGCGCCACGCGTCAGCGCCCACGCGGGCCACGCGGCGCAACGCGTGTAGCGGGATCGGCTGTTGGCTATTCAGGGGTGACGTGGCGCAACCAGGTTAATCCGGGCGCTGGATGGACGGTTGGATCGGGCGTTACTGTTGGCACCCAAAACTTTTGGGCGCTCGGAAGATGTCCCCCAATGTGTATTTTTCATTCGGATTTCAGCCTATAAATAGGCTTTGGGTGTCCTTTGTGCAGGATTTTGGCAGTTCTGTCACGCCCCGGGGATTTAAATAAGCGAAAAAACAAGTACATTTTTTTTTAATTTTTTTTTTTTTAAAGAACACCCACCAGACACGTGCACAGATCCGCCACATACGCGAGAGTCCTCGACGAAACAAACAGAGCGACCCTTGCGTATGCACGGTGTAGGATAATACAACATCACTTTAACTACACCAGTCAAGTATGAAAAGAGAAGGGAAAAAGTAACCATACACCATATCCAATAAGGCCATCATATTTTGAAAGGATAAATCCACGGGTTGTAAAACGGTGCCCACACGACACCTAATTTTTAAAAATGTTTTCGTAATCTTTTTGAAAATTGGCCGAACCAACAGTTAATAAGGGAATACCGTTCATCCACAAAAAGACATAATACAATCCCAACATCCACAATAATGTATCACACGTACATAAGCTAACTAATCGAAATTATCAAAACGAATTAAAGGAAAGGTCACCAGCCCCAAACGAGGCTAAAATCCTCTAGTCACAGCCTCAATGTCGTCCCGGATCCCACTCCTGACCGAACCTGTCACAGTGTGGGAAGTCAGTGACAAAACGAGTAAGAGGTAAATGTAAAATGAGTAAGATGCTATAAATACTGAGAATAAAGCAAACCGAAAGACCAGAGCATCCACACTCTCCTTCATGAATCAACAGTAATCCCCTATAAATCGAAACAAAGCACTTGCCAAATGGTCCAAAGACCTCTGGCAAAAGAAGACACCTTGCTCTCACCTTGGTGCTTTTAACCCCTCCATGGCACTTGTGCAGCACCGTAAGTAACCGCAAGGGGTCCCCACTACGTCATCTTGTGGGGTACACGGGTCAACGTACCACCTCTCAGGAAAAGTATACCAATACGGTGGCCAAACCGCTGGTGTGCGTGCAAGCAACCATGAGCGTAGTAACTAAGGTCAACGTGTAATATAGAGCACCGTGACGCTCGGTCGCAACAGATAGTACCCAAAGGTTCTATCCCGCATGCTGATTTGGTTGTGTCTGATCTCCATGTTTATAGTAAGGATTTGATAAACTATCTTCGACAAGATATCCTGGTCTTAGGTGGTGTGAATTTTTATGCATTTTAGGGGTTAGTCAAGATTCAAAAACGCTATTACCTTACTCTTTCATATTACAAATAGAACCAAACTCGAAGAAAACGCACGAAAGGGGTACCCACCTTAAAGTGTGTCGACCAAAACACCTGAAATCGCCCCACGCCTTCGTACGATTCCCGGACCTAGGAAGTCCCCACAAAAAAGAAACATCAATAAGCTAAACCGTCCCCTACGAAACTCGTAGCCCCGAACTCTGTCCAGAAAACATAGAGAAACCCAAGACCCATCCTGACGCGGCGCAAAGATGACGCGGCGCAGTGCATGCGACAGCCCCGCGCGGTATCAGCCGCGCGTGGCGCGGCAACACAGCTACCCCGCGCGGGCACCAACCCCGCGCGGCGCGCAAGTGGCGCGGCAGCATCAGCAGCCCAGCACGGGGACCCAGCCCTGTGTGGACGCCCAAGCGGGGCGGCAGCAACAGCTGCCCCGCGTGGCGCGCAAGAGGCGCGGTGGCATTAGCGGCCCCGCGCGGGCCCTAGCCCAGTGCGGGCGCGCAAGCGGTGCGGCGGCATGCTACCCTGCACGGGCACCAGCCCCGCGCGATGCGGTAGCATAGCTGCCCTACGCGGGCACCAGCCCCGCGTGGGCGCGCAAGTGGCGCGGCGGCATGCTGCCCTGCGCGGGCACCAGCCCCGGGCGGAAGCGGCGCGGCGGCATGCTGCCCCACTCGGGCACCAGCCTCGCGTGACGCGCAAGTGGCGCGGCAGCATGCTGCCCGGTGAGGCACCAGCCCCGCGCGGCGTGCAAGCGGTGCAGCGGCAGCTGTGATGATCCGGACTCCCGCAGGAACTGTGCAACATTAAACAGTGACTGCGGGGAGCTTGTACAGTGCTTCGGAGCTTGTAGAAACGAAATTGGATATTTTTAAGAGACTCTGCGCGAAAATCGGAGCAAACGGGAATTTTCGGGAGCTTTCGGCAAAATTTCGGATGAGAATTTGGCGAAACGGACGGCGGAATCGGACTCAGCGCGCGAAAACGGTCGAAATGGTATATTCGCGTTATTATTCGGCACTTTGGTACTGTTCACCGGAACAGTAACCGCCGGCCGGAATTACTGTTCCGGCCGGCGGCGGCCGCCGGCGAGCGGCGGCGGGCGGCGGCGCACGGCGGCGGGCAGCGGCGCAGCGGCGGGGCAGCGGCGGAGCGCGGAGGAAAGCGGCGCGGGCAGGCGCGGGCAGGCGCGGGCAGGGCTCGGGTGCGCGGTCCATGGGCCAGGCGTGCACCGGGAGCACCGAGGGTTCCAGCTGCCACGTGGCAGCTTCTCATTGGTGGGTCAGGCTTCTAGAAGCCCGTGGGACGGTGACACGTGGCACGCTCCTATAGGCCGACAACCTTCCGGAAGACCCGGAGCACGGGGCAGACACACGCCCCACGTGGACACGTGGCGCCTTTCCATTGGCCCTGCACGGGCTGTTCCCTGTTTTGTGGACACGTGGCGCGCGCTGGTTGGCCAGTTTGGTGTTTCCTGTTCGGATCTGGATCCGGTGTGGAGTTTTTTGGCCCATTATAAATAGGAGTCCCCCACCCCCTCTCATTCCACCTTGGTTTCCGAGCCAAGGAGAGAGAATCAGAAAACTTCTCTCTACGAAAGTTGTTCCTCTCTCTCTCTTCTTTCTCTCTCTAGAATCTCAGGAATTTAGGAGTTACAGATAGAGAGATATCTGCGACGCGGCACACTGCGACAATTTTCTTTTTAGGCCCATTTCCCGTCGCAGTTCCGTCGAAAATTCACTGCGGGCTAACCGGGTGGAATTTCTGGACGATTTTTGCGGCAGCGCGACCGTAAGAGGTAGGGCTTCGATTTCCGTATTGATTATTTTGCTCCGTTTCGTACTTTTGGCACAGTTTTCAGGTCCTCTTTGACCCCCCTTTTTGCTGTGGTAATTTTTGGACAGCACCGACTTCTCCGATTTTTATCTTGACGTAGGAGCGTCAGATCGAGGCGTTTAAAGAGTCGATTTTGATCTACTCTTCGCGAGGAACGCAACCGTGATTTTTCTGGGATTTTAGGAGCTCAGTTTAGAGGTGAAAAATTCCTCTTTTCCCGTGCTGTCTGAAAAACAGCAAATACTGTACTTTTTGGGATTTGTATTTATACCGGGAGCGTTGATTTGCAGGATTTGAGGACTGTGGACAACCAGGAGACTACCTGGGGTGTTGTTTGAGCTGTTCAAGGTGGGCGGTTGTTGCTTACCTCATTTTTGACAAGCTCACTGGGATTACTAGAAATCCCCTAAAATATGACAATTAACGAGAACAATTGGGACAAAGTAACATGGTTATTAATGAGAACCATTGGGACTACTAACAGGACTACTAACAGGACTACTAACAGGACTACTAACAGGACTACTAACAGGACAATTAATGAGAACTATTGGGACAAATTAATATGACAAATGACAAGGACCGCTGGGACAAACTCCCCTAAAATTTAACCCCACAAATAATATGATGGCTTATATTGGGACACTGTGATAGAGACAAAGGCTATGATCTCGCATGCAAATGATTTTATTCAGTAAATCAATTGTTTTAAACCTTTGACACTATTTTACAACTTTAAAGACAGTTGCATGCATGCCCGGACATCAGGTAAGGCCACTATTCATTGCTACACTATCATATTGGGGTTTGAACATGTTTTATTGTTGTCCTTTGCATTCATATGTTGTTGCTCAAGTGTGAGCAGGGGTTTGGGATAGTGTAGCCAAGGTTGTGCTAGATTGTGGACTTGTGGGGTATTGCGGTGACCGCGGACAGTAGGCGGTTGACCAGATGCTTATCCTTGCATCAGATTGGGGCTGAGTTTTGTTTATTGCATCAGTTGGGGATTGGGTTTCTATAGTGGATGGAGTTTCCCACTTTGATCATGGTTATGATCCAGTCCTGCTATATTGAGACATGTGCTACAGAGATACTTGTGATACTGATGACAGAGATATTTTACTCGTGTGGGTCGCTCCCCTCGAGTGCCACTCCGGAGGTGTGCTTTCTCGGACCCAGCCGTGTGTGCCGGTCTGATACTTATGTTGGGATGCGAGCCGTGTGAGCCGATCCCGCGGTTTCGAGCCGTGTGTGCAGATTCCGCTGAGCAGGCAATACCAGTTGTTACTGGTGACTAGATTGGGTTTATTTGGTCAGATACTATTTCTGATGCATGCATACAGTTTTGACAGCATGATAGTGATAGTTTTCCTGTTTCAGCATCTTTTGTATCTACCACTTCCCCTTTTTGCCTCTAGTAGTCCTAGTGGGTGCGTCAGAGTTGAGGTTTTACCCACTAGGGGAGGCTGCTGGTTTATCTGGTAGTTCTCACCCCCATTATTGTTTTCTGTTTCTTTCTTCTCCTTTATTTTGCAGAGTCATCTGCGGGAGCTGCTAGGCCATCGGCAGCTGATCGAGGTAAGGGGATCGCGGAATAGATCTCCTGGGAGACTGAGAGCTGTAGATAGACGTTGTACCCCCACTCAGACTGTGAGATTCTCCTTTTATTTTGGGTCTGGCTTCCGCCAGCTGGGTTGTATTATTTTAGTGAGCTGGGAGATTATTGTACATATTACAGTGGTATTTGTAGTTCCAGTCTGAGATACTATGTGGTTCTTCTATTTCAGCTCTGTATTATGCTCTTTTATTGCGCATTTAATATTTGAGCAGGTTACCAGCGCTTCGTGTACGCGGGAAATCCCATGTGCACGGCGGATCTGTAGACGGGCCCGGGTCCTGATTTGCACCCGGGGCGTGACAGATTAAGTTGGTATCAGAGCTTAGGGATAGTTCAGTTGGGACTTAGGAAACCCTAGGCTTTTGGCAGACCCTAGGATAATAGGGCATGAGAGACGTGGCATTTTGCGAAAGTCGTCGATTTATTTTGTTTGACTCTTCCAGTGAGAGAAGATGGACCGACATAGCCTATTTCTGGTGGACAGTTATGTTGGCTGCAGACAACATAAAGTCACAGGAATAGGGGAATGTCTTTGACTTTCGCTAAATTGGGTCGTGTGGGGTTCCGATACTGAGTATGGTTTCTTGTGGTAGGATGCCTCCGCGACGTAGGATGTTGACGCGTTCTCAGCCTGATTCCCCTGAATCCGATCAGGAGGAGTCCGGGCAGGGCCAGCAGAGTGAGGTGCAAGAGCTGCAGGCCCAGATGGCCCAGATGTCAGAGGCTGTTCGGCGTCAGGAGGAGGCTATGGGCCGGCTGACGCAGATGTTAGAGCAGAGGGCTCAGCCTGTTGTAGCACCTTCAGAGAATTCTCCCGTACCTTCTTCCCCTGCTGTGAATCCTCCAGTTGTACCGGTGACCCCGGCATCCCCTGTTACTCGGGGTACTGGTGGACAGCCGACTGGGCTGACAGGATCTCTGACCCCGGCAGAGCAGCGGGGAGTGGTGGACCTGTTGATGAAGTTCCGCCAGTTTGACCCACCCCATTTTTCGGGGCAAAGTACTGAGCCGTGGGAGGCAGAGTCGTGGATCACGGCGATGGAGCGACGTTTTGAGACGTTGTTTATCGAGGATCGATATCAGGTAATTTTGGCAACGAACTTTTTGGAACACAACGCCGAAGCTTGGTGGCGGCGTGTTCGACCGGCTGGTCCGCCTGGGGCTCAGCTCCTGACCTGGGCGGAATTTCGCAATCTCCTTCTTGGGGCTTTCTTCCCGGAAAGCGTCCGGCAGAGGTTGGAGGAACAGTTGAGAAACCTCCGCCAAGGAGATCGGCCCGTACACGAGTACATTGCCAATTTCAATCAATTGTTGGCATGTGTACCGAACGTGGCCAGGGACGAGGCGCACCGGATCTACATGTTCGAGCGAGGGTTGCGCCGGGACCTTTTTCAATTGGTTCGCTCGCGTAGGTTGCAGACCTTGGAGGCCTCGATGGAGCAGGCACTCTACGTTGAGTGCGGGGAGGTAGTAATGGGGGAGGTAGCTCCAGCTCCCGTAGTGATCCCGGGGGCGAAGCGACCGGCACCGGAGGTTGGGGGACAATCTAGTTCGTGGAGGCCGCCACGACCGCCGCAGTCACAGTTCCCCGGCCAAGGACGGTCCGAGCGACGAGGGCCTGGTGGATCCCAGAAGCGGCAACAGCAGCAAAAATCACAGTCGTCGCAGCGTGGGTCGCAGCGGCAGCCTCAGCGACAGCGGCAGTCTCAACAGCAACACGACAGCCACGGGCCCCCGGCAATTGTATTTTCTGTGGAGGTCAGCATTTTTCCAACACCTGCGACCAACGGTGGGGTCGCTGCTATAGATGTGGACAGCCCGGGCACATTCAAGCTTCGTGCCCCTTTTCGGCCCCCACCACCCCTTCTTCAGCATCTGCTCAATCTTCATCGCAGCAGCGGTCGACGGCTCAGCGGCCCTATGCTCCAGCAAGCAGACCATCTTCTTCCCATCCCACGGATTATCGCCCTCCAGCTCAGAGTGGGCGAGTGTATGCTGCGCAAGTAGAGGACTCTTCGGCAGCAGATCATGTGGTGGCAGGTATCACCTTACTTTCTGGCATTAGGACTCGTACTTTATTTGATACTGGAGCATCACATTCTTTTATTAGTAGATCATTTGCATCATTACATGGGTTAGAGGTAGGACTTTTGCCACGTGCACTAGAGGTTCAGATTCCCGATCACACCTTGCACGTGGAGGAGTGTTGTTGGTCCTGCCCGATGCAAATCGAGTCCTGGATTATGCCAGTAGACCTGTTGGTCTTGAGACAGCTGAAGGACTTCGATGTGATCCTCGGAATGGACTGGCTGGCTCGGTACTTTGCGACTATTGATTGTGCCGCAAGAACCGTCACTTTTAGAGAGCCAGGCCAGGAGATGTTGGTATACCGGGGATGTCAGAGTGCTTTCTTTGCCTCTATGATTTCGACTTCCCGAGCGAGGCAGATGATCCATCGAGGATGTGTAGCCTTTTTGGCTAGTGTTGTTGAGGGGCCTACGGCGGCGCCGGAACTCAAGGATATCCCAATTGCCCGCGAGTTTCCGGATGTTTTTCCACCTGAGCTGACTAGCATGCCGCCAGATAGGGAGATTGAGTTTGTGATTGACGTAGTTCCAGGAACTGCGCCAATCTCAAAGGCTCCTTACCGGATGGCACCGGCTGAGTTGCGAGAGCTTAAGGCGCAACTCCAAGATTTAATGGATAAGGGCTTTATTAGGCCGAGTGTATCGCCTTGGGGAGCGCCGGTGCTATTCGTGAAGAAGAAAGATGGGTCACTTCGACTTTGTGTGGATTATAGGGAATTAAACAAAGTGACCATCAAGAACAAGTACCCTTTGCCGCGCATCGATGATCTTTTTGATCAGCTGCAAGGGTCTTGTGTCTTCTCTAAGATAGATCTGCAATCCGGTTACCACCAGTTGAAGGTGAAGGCCGAGGATATTCCGAAAACGGCATTCAGATCACGGTACGGGCATTATGAGTTTACAGTTATGCCTTTTGGGCTAACTAATGCCCCTGCCGCATTCATGGATTTAATGAACCGAATCTTCCGACCATACTTGGATCGATTCGTAGTAGTGTTCATTGATGATATCTTGATCTACTCCCGAAGTGATACGGAGCATGAGGAGCACTTAAGGATCGTGCTGCAACTTCTGCGAGAGAAGAAGTTGTATGCCAAGCTGGCAAAGTGCGAGTTTTGGCTTCGGGAGGTAGTTTTCTTGGGCCATGTGATTTCCGCCGCAGGTGTGGCGGTAGACCCGGCGAAAATTGAGGCAGTCCGGGATTGGCCCCGACCGACGACGGTTTCTGAGGTGCGTAGCTTTATGGGTTTAGCTGGGTATTATCGTCGGTTTGTGGAAGGCTTTGCGAAGCTTTCCACACCCCTCACTCGCTTGACGCGTAAAGGAGTGAAGTTTATCTGGAGTGAGGATTGTCAGAGGAGTTTTGAGGAGCTAAAGAATAGATTGATGACCGCTCCTATCCTTTCCCTCCCTGTTATGGGGAAAGGATATGTGATCTACAGCGACGCATCACACAGTGGGCTTGGTTGTGTGTTGATGCAAGAAGGGAGGGTAATTGCTTATGCATCAAGGCAACTCAAAGATTACGAGAAGAATTACCCTACCCATGACTTGGAGCTTGCTGCTGTAGTGTTTGCACTAAAGCTTTGGCGTCATTACCTTTATGGAGAGCACTGTGAAATCTACACCGACCACAAGAGCCTAAAATACCTGTTCACGCAGAAGGAGCTGAATTTGAGGCAACGTAGGTGGTTAGAGCTATTAAAGGATTATGATGTGGATATTCTCTACCACCCAGGCAAAGCTAATGTGGTCGCTGACGCCTTGAGTAGGAGAGCGGTGCAAAGTTTGTCTATGTTGATCACAGACCAGGCACCGCTATTAGAGGAGATGAGACGGCTCGAGATAGAGGTTGTGTCCCCTGGGGTCTCTGCTAGACTGACATCTTTAGTCGTGCAGCCCACTCTGCTAGACAGGATCAAGGAAAAACAGAGTGAGGACCCCCACTTGACCAGGATTAGAGATCAAATTCCGAGTAATCAGTCTGGGGACTTTACGGTAGATGCCTCGGGAGTACTGAGGTACAGGAACCGAGCATGTGTGCCAGCGGATGCGGAGATCCGAGAGCAGATATTGCGAGAGGCCCATTATACACCTTATACCCTACATCCTGGTGGGACTAAGATGTATAAGGACCTCAAGGCACATTTCTGGTGGAAAGGCATGAAAAGGGATGTTGGGAGATTTGTGGCTCAGTGTTTAACTTGTCAGCAGGTGAAAGCTGAGCATCGAGTGCCAGCTGGCAAGTTACAGAGTCTCCCAATTCCCCAGTGGAAATGGGACCACATTACGATGGATTTCGTGGTCGGACTTCCTAGGGCACAGGGAGGAGCAGACGCTATCTGGGTAGTCGTGGATCGACTTACCAAGTCGGCGCACTTTCTGCCCATGCAGACTACGTGGCCACTTGAGCGACTAGCCCAGTTATATCTGGATGAGATAGTGAGATTACATGGAGTACCAGCCTCCATTGTATCAGACAGAGACCCGAGATTTGTTTCGCATTTCTGGAAAAGTTTGCAAACAGCCTTGGGGACTGAACTCAGGTTCAGTACAGCTTTTCATCCGCAGACTGATGGGCAGTCAGAGCGGACGATACAAATCCTGGAGGACATGTTGAGGGCTTGCGTCTTGGATTTCGGCGGAGGGTGGATTCGACACTTATCTTTAGCTGAGTTCGCGTACAACAATAGCTTTCAAGCGAGCATTCAGATGGCTCCGTTTGAAGCATTGTATGGACGCAAGTGTCGATCACCGCTTTATTGGAGTGACGTGGGCGAGAGGCGGACCTTGGGACCAGATGTCTTGATAGAGGCAGAAGAGAAGGTCCGAGTAATCCGACAGCATCTTCAGACCGCCCAGAGCCGACAAAGGAGTTATGCCGATGTTCGGCGACGAGACTTAGAGTTTCAGGTTGGTGATCATGTATTCCTGAAAGTCTCGCCGTCCAAAGGAATCAGGAGATTCGGCATTCGTGGGAAACTTAGCCCCCGATATATTGGACCCTTTGAGGTATTGGAGCGTATCGGGCCAGTTGCCTACCGACTTGCACTTCCTCCGAGGCTTGCTGGTGTCCATAATGTATTTCATGTCTCTACTTTGAGGAAGTATGTCTTCGACCCATCGCACGTCATCGACTTCACACCGCTGGAGATCAGCGAGGATTTGAGGTATGAGGAGCGCCCACTGCGAATTCTGGATCGGGAGGTGAAAGAATTGCGCAATCGGGCTATTCCCTATGTGAAGATCCAATGGAGCAATCATGACGAGCGCGAGGCTACATGGGAGCTCGAGTCAGAGATGAGGGATGCTCACCCCTACTTATTCGAGACATCGGACTGAGGATTGTTGTTGAGTCTCGTTTCGAGGACGAAACTCTTTTTAGTGGGGGAGGATGTGATGATCCGGACTCCCGCAGGAACTGTGCAACATTAAACAGTGACTGCGGGGAGCTTGTACAGTGCTTCGGAGCTTGTAGAAACGAAATTGGATATTTTTAAGAGACTCTGCGCGAAAATCGGAGCAAACGGGAATTTTCGGGAGCTTTCGGCAAAATTTCGGATGAGAATTTGGCGAAACGGACGGCGGAATCGGACTCAGCGCGCGAAAACGGTCGAAATGGTATATTCGCGTTATTTTTCGGCACTTTGGTACTGTTCACCGGAACAGTAACCGCCGGCCGGAATTACTGTTCCGGCCGGCGGCGGCCGCCGGCGAGCGGCGGCGGGCGGCGGCGCACGGCGGCGGGCAGCGGCGCAGCGGCGGGGCAGCGGCGGAGCGCGGAGGAAAGCGGCGCGGGCAGCGCGGGCAGGCGCGGGCAGGCTCGGGTGCGCGGTCCATGGGCCAGGCGTGCACCGGGTGCACCGAGGGTCCAGCTGCCACGTGGCAGCTTCTCATTGGTGGGCGGCTTCTAGAAGCCCGTGGGACGGTGACACGTGGCACGCTCCTATAGGCCGACAACCTTCCGGAAGACCCGGAGCGCGGGCAGACACACGCACCACGTGGACACGTGGCGCCTTTCCATTGGCCCTGCACGGGCTGTTTCCTGTTTTGTGGACACGTGGCGCGCCTGGTTGGCCGTTTCGGTGTTTCCTGTTCGGATCTGGATCCGGTGTGGAATATTTTTTGGCCCATTATAAATAGAGTCCCCACCCCCTCTCATTCCACCTTGGTTTCCGAGCCAAGGAGAGAGAATCAGAAAAAGTTCTCTCTACGAAAGTTGTTCCTCTCTCTCTCTTCTTTCTCTCTCTAGAATCTCAGGAATTTAGGAGTTACAGATAGTGAGATATCTGCGACGCGGCGCACTGCGACGATTTTCTTTTTAGGCCCATTTCCCGTCGCAGTTCCGTCGAAAATTCACTGCGGGCTAACCAGGTGGAATTTTTGGACGATTTTTGCGGCAGCGCGACCGTAAGAGGTAGGGCTTCGATTTCCGTATTGATTATTTTGCTCCGTTTCGTACTTTTGGCACAGTTTTTAGGTCCTCTTTGACCCCCCTTTTTGCTGTGATATTTTTGGACAGCACCGACTTCTCCGATTTTTATCTTGACGTAGGAGCGTCAGATCGAGGCGTTTAAAGAGTCGATTTTGATCTACTCTTCGCGAGGAACGCAACCGTGATTTTTCTGGGATTTTAGGAGCTCATTTTAGAGGTGAAAAATTCCTCTTTTCCCGTGCTGTCTGAAAAACAGCAAATATTGTACTTTTTGGGATTTGTATTTATACCGGGAGCGTTGATTTGCAGGATTTGAGGACTGTGGACAACCAGGAGACTACCTGGGGTGTTGTTTGAGCTACTCGAGGTGGGCGGTTGTTGCTTACCTCATTTTTGACAAGCTCACTGGGATTACTAGAAATCCCCTAAAATATGACAATTAACGAGAACAATTGGGACAAAGTAACATGGTTATTAATGAGAACCATTGGGACTACTAACAGGACTACTAACAGGACTACTAACAGGACTACTAACAGGACAACTAACAGGACAATTAATGAGAACCATTGGGACAAATTAATATGACAAATGACAAGGACCGCTGGGATAAACTCCCCTAAAATTTAACCCCACAAATAATATGACGACTTATATTGGGACACCGTGATTGAGACAAAAGCTATGATCTCGCATGCAAATGATTTTTATTCAGTAAATCAATTGTTTTAAACCTTTGACTCTATTTTACAACTTTAAAGACAGTTGCATGCATGCCCGGACATCAGGTAAGGCCACTATTCATTGCTACACTATCATAATGGGATTTGAACGTGTTTCATTGTTGTCCTTTGCATTCATATGTTGATGCTCAAGTGTGAGCAGGGGTTTGGGATAGTATAGCCAAGGTTGGGCTAGATTGTGGACTTGTGGGGTATTGCGGTGACCGCGAACAGTAGGCGGTTGACCAGATGCTTATCCTTGCATCAGATTGGGGTTGAGTTTTGTTTATTGCATCAGTTGGGGATTGGGTTTCTATAGTGGATGGAGTTTCCCACTTTGATCATGGTTATGATCCAGTCCTGCTATATTGAGACATGTGCTACAGAGATACTTGTGATACTGATGACAGAGATATTTTACTCGTGTGGGTCGCTCCCCTCGAGTGCCACTCCGGAGGTGTGCTTTCTCGGACCCAGCCGTGTGTGCCGGTCTGATACTTATGTTGGGATGCGAGCCGTGTGAGCCGATCCCGCGGTTTCGAGCCGTGTGTGCAGATTCCGCTGAGCAGGCAGTACCAGTTGTTACTGGTGACTAGATTGGGTTTATTTGGTCAGATACTATTTCTGATGCATGCATACAGTTTTGACAGCATGATAGTGATAGTTTTCCTGTTTCAGCATCTTTTGTATCTACCACTTCCCCTTTTTGCCTCTAGTAGTCCTAGTGGGTGCGTCAGAGTTGAGGTTTTTACCCACTAGGGGAGGCTGCTGGTTTATCTGGTAGTTCTCACCCCCATTATTGTTTTCTGTTTCTTTCTTCTCCTTTATTTTGCAGAGTCATCTGCGGGAGCTGCTAGGCCATCGGCAGCTGATCGAGGTAAGGGGATCGCTGAATAGATCTCCTGGGAGACTGAGAGCTGTAGATAGACGTTGTACCCCCACTCAGACTGTGAGATTCCCCTTTTTATTTTGGGTCTGGCTTCCGCCAGTGGGTTGTATTATTTTAGTGAGCTGGGAGATTATTGTACATATTACAGTGGTACTTGTAGTTCCAGTCTGAGATACTATGTGGTTCTTCTATTTCAGCTCTGTATTATGCTCTTTTATTGCGCATTTAATATTTGAGCAGGTTACCAGCGCTTCGTGTACGCGGGAAATCCCATGTGCACGGCGGATCTGTAGACGGGCCCGGGTCCTGATTTGCACCCGGGGCGTGACAGCAGCCCCGCGCGGGTTGTTTCCCTCGCGCGGCGCGGTGGCGGCTAGGGCATCCTAGCGTCGCCCAAACAACAAAACCAAGAACGCAAAACCCAAAACCAAAAACACGAAACTAAGAACGACGAAAACGCGAGAGAGATAAACGCCGCTAACCTCACTCAATTGGAGAAGACGACCCGATCTCGTTCCTCGCGGTAGTGAGAAGCTAGATCCGCACCCCGTTGACGGTGACGCTTTGATCTCGGCTTCCGGCACGTTGATCGAAGAAGATGGAAGATCAGATCTCTTTTTCCTCTCCGAACTAAGGTTTTTTTCGTTTCTTGAAAGATGTTAATAAAATAATATTTAATTATATTTTACTTGTACGTATAAAATAAAACCCTCATTCAGTATATAAAAGGACTCCCATCTCCTCGAAAAGCGTGCCGATCATCAAACGTCCCGTGACAGTTAGCATGGATCCCGATGCACCCGACGAACACCGCTACCTTCAAAACCCCATTCTGAGAGATCCACAAATCGGATTTCAGATCCGATCGCTTTGTAGTTCACCGTTTTTTGAGCTCTATCATAGAAAAATACCCGCAAGCACCGACGTTCTACCCAAGAAAACTCAATAATTTAATCCCCTAACAACTAATTTATTCAAAAAGAATTTAAAAGGAAAACAAGAAAGGCCGTGATACTACAAGTTCTGGGAGCCCCACCTTTAGCAGAGCACTTCACCATCTTCTCCTCCACACTTTTGATGGATCTTGGGTATTTTTGGAGGCCGCGGCATCGGCATTTTCTACGACGCGGCGCACTTCGACGCTCCTTCGTTTTTGGCTTCTACTGTCACTTTTCATTGCGCTAGGCCCCCTGAGCTACCCCGATGGAGTTTTGAGCCGATTTTTATGGCAGCGCATTAACTTGAGGTACACCTTCGATTTTTGTGTTGATTACTTCGCTCCGTTTCGAGTTTTTGGTCGTGTTCCTGAGGTACCTTTTGACCCCTTGTACTGCTGCGAGGTTTTATGACAGCTGTGGAGTAATGTTGGGATTTCTCAGCCTACGGGCGCCGGATCGGGCCGTATGAGGACTCGATCGGCATCTACACTTTGAGAGGAACGCGCCAATATTTTTGTTGGAATTTTTAGAGGACACTTCGAAGGTGATAATTAAGCTTCTTTGGGACTGATTTTTCTGCAGGCTTGTGCTCGTGAGAAAGTTGGCTTACCACGTTGTTCTAATTGTTTCTTGGCCTACAGGTGTCGGAACGAGGTGTATAAACACTCGATTTGGATCTACTCGTCGCGAGGATTGTAACCGTAATTTTTTTGGATTTTTCGGAGGACTATACGCAGGTGTGTGTGGGGTATTGATTAGTGTGTTGTGGTTGTAATGTTGGTTGGAGCAGAGGCCTGTGTGACTGAGTACCGAGGGTGCAGTTTTGGCGGTTTTTGATAGTGGGTGACTGCGCACTTCACCGACTTCAGCTGTCACGCCTCGAGGTCGAAACTGCAATCCCGGGCTCGCCAACAGATCCGCCGTCCATACGGTGAACCCCGTATAGACGAAGCATCTAACCTGCAAAAAGAAAGATACTATAGCTATACAGATATCAGAGCTGAAAGTAAACTACTGAAATAAAATAATACAACCCAAGTCATCACAAAAATACAAAGTCTCTCAACTAAAAAAAAGAAAAGTACAAGTGAACCTCACTACAAAGGTCTCTCAAAATGTAACTCTCAAAATAGTAAGGGGGTACATCTACTATCTGGACGACGACTGGTAGTGATCTATCTCGCGACTCCCCTACCTCGATCAGCCGGATCAGCAACAGGAGTAGCAGGATCAGGAGTAGAAGTCCCTGGGGAAAAGACACCGCGACGGGTGTGAGAACTACATCCCAGAGTAGTTCTCAGTGGGTGCCGCCAACAAGCCTGACGGTCTGCCCACTAAGTCTAATAGAGGTATAAAGTAACAATGTAATACTGAAAGAAAGGGCTGGAAAAGAATAACTCTACAGCTACTATGCCTCTATCTAAATGCTCAAAAAGTGGAACAGATGGAAAACATGATGCATCTACTAACTCTCAAATATAGTCACCAAATCTATACTAACTGCCACATAGGGTCCAGTCAAACTTGCGCCCACCTACTGCTGCACATCCACAAGAGGACGGGTCTACCGTAGGGTGTCCGTGACTGCCAAAACTGGCCGAGCCAGAGGGACTGCGTCGACAAGTCGCGATAGCAAGTAACAAGCCCAACTCCGGAGTGGCACTCGAGGGGCGCGACCCCACCGAGGAAAGTATCCGCGCATCTCTGCCGAGCTCAATATGGCTCATGCAGGCTATAGTCCAAATCCACGATCAACGAGATCGACAGTAACTGACATCACATTTCTAACTCACTGGCTGAAAATACTCACAACCGGGACCACCGTCAACCCAAAGGCTCCCACATAGAACCCAAACTCATAGATAACACAGAAAGGACCGACACCATAAGAGTTCGAAAACCCTGATAGGTCGGCGCCTAGAACCCCAATCAAACAAGAATAGACTCCAGGCTCCGCCTATCGATGTTCCCGACCCCCTTGTAGTTCGGGAACACGACAACCTCGGTACAACATGCAGAAGACACCAACCAGGGTCCGAAAGTTTCGGGAGACCAACACCTACAACCCTATCAAACAAGAACAGGTTCCAGGCACAGCCCCCGTAGCTTTCGTCCCGAAAAGGAACGGCCCCTAGAACCCAAATCACCCAAACTCTTTCGGGTGAGAAAGTTGTAATAAAAAGGATGACAGTTATTACTGAAAACTATTTTGATCTTAGAAACCCATTTTAATATATTTTAGTTCTTTTAAGAAAATCCGTTTAAATAAGTTTTATTTTTCAAACCCCGAAGGATTATTGCCTTCAGCCAAATCAAACAAGAACAGGCTCCGGCGAACCCTCGAAATTTGGAAGAAAATATTAGTTTACAGAAATCATGTATGTCTAAAAATAGTCTGGGTCCTAGGTCCTACTAACACTGATATATAACTGCCACTAACACAGTGGCGACAAATAAAACAAGGAAACAAGACATCTCGGGACCGTGGTTTACCCAAACGGCTCCCGCCACAGATAAACGACCAACTACATCTACCAGACTCCACTTTGCTCCCAAGCACGAGTGTAACATGCATCCCACACTAAAAAGAATCCCGACCACTCGGCCCACTACCAGGGCGAGTATAACACTATGTCCAGGAAAGAATAAGAAGTGTGGATGTCTAAAGCAAAAATAAACCTAGCTCTAGTTGGAGTTTTCTACTGGTCCGGTTACACATGCAGCATATGACGGGTGCTAAGTCAAGTTCCAAGATAACAATAATTTAACCGATGGTAGGAAGCAAAAGATTACATGCTAGATAAATAATACTAGGAATATCAATTCTCTCATTCTAGCATGCTACCCAATAAACTCACAATCATGCATAGTCCTACTATAATAGAATTAATGTCCAGTCCATCAATCTTTGAAGACAAGGCCACCCACCTGAAGGTGCTAACTGTCCAAAGTCCAACAGCTGAAAATACCCAGGAGCAACAACCTCCAATAATCCTCAACCCCAACAGGTTCAAAAACACCCGCAAACACTCCTGGGTACAACAATAAGGTCCAAAGTTACACTTATTACGTCCCAATCCGAGTTTCGTACCTCAAGATAAAAATCCGACAAAGTGACCCTCTCAAAAGAATCCTGTTCAAAAAATCTGTAGCACTTAGCTCTGGAAACAGGGACTTTTCACCTTCGGGAAAAACTCAGAAAAATCTAAGAAAATTCGAGGACGTTCCTTCCGATGTGTAGATGCAAAACGACTACTGGCATGCCTCCATTTGATGTTTGTGCTCAGAGATATCGCCGAAAAACCAAGGTGCTGTCCAAAACTCCACAGCAGAAAAAGGGGTCACATAAATACCTCGGGAACAGTGCCGAAACTCGAAACAAGGAGAAGTGATTAACAAGGAAAACGAATCCTTACCTCTCATGAATCTAACGCCATGGAAATCGTCCAAAAATACTATCGGAGTTGCTCTGTGGACCTCTCAAACCGAAACGCGACGATAACATGCCTCCGATGAAAGAACGTCGCTCTGCGCTACAATGCCAAAGTCGTCAACGCCGCAGCCTCCAAAAATTCCGAGCCTCCTACAGCAGATGCCCAAGAAGATAAGCTAAAACTTTGCTAAAGGGTCCAAGGGCAAGAGAGTTCGGGAAAAGGGTCAAAAAGCTCGAGCAAAGGGCCTTTTTATAGGCCCACACAAGAAAATGAGCCAAATGCGCTTTTGGGCCCAAAACCGGGCGCCCAAAAATGTTCGGGCTGTTACAGTAACGGGCCGGGCCCGTTACTGTGCGCGCCCGAAAGCACCACGGCCCGCCACATAGCCCATCCGTGCCCCGCGCGCCAGGTGCACGCGCGCCCGCCAATCGCGGCGCGCCGCGTGGCGACGCAGTCCACGGTGCGGACCTTGGGCTGCGGTTCATGGCGCCAAAGCCGGGTTGCTGCGCCCGCCAACCAGCGGGAGCCACGTGGCCTGGCGGGGTCCACGGTGCGCTGCGCCCGGTGCGCTGTCGCGCGTTCGTTGACCCGCCAACCAGAGCGCGACACATGGCAATTCCAAAATTGGTTGGTCCCGGTGCACGCCAAAGATCGTGGACCGCTCTGCCCGCCGCCGTGCACACGCCTGCCCGCGCCCCTGCCGCCGCGCTCCGCAGCTGCCCGCCGTCGCCGGCGCTGGCCCCCTGGTCGCCGGTACAGTACCAAACACCTCAAAATCTGTGTTTTGGCATCCGGGCTCCGAAAAATACAAGTAAATAGTCCATCTTCATCGTTTTCGCGCGCTGAATCCAAATTCGATGTCCGTTTGGCCCAATTCCACTTCTAAAATTTTTGAAAGGCCTCCGGTTATACAAGCTTACTCCTATTTTACACCAGGAATTTATTTTTTGGGCCCGACATGCACACAAACACTTCCAGAAGCCACTAATCCATCAATAAACTCTTAAGCGGGAATTCGGGTCCTCACATCCTCCCCAACTAAAAGAAAGTTTCGTCCTCGAAACTAACACGGCTCAAAAGGGAGTCTCCAAACCAAAGGTAGGTATCCATCAACACAGTCTCCAACTCCCCAGTCGCTACACACTCTCCGCAAAGCGAGTCCAAAAGCTGGAAAAAACCTCAGGAACACCAAAAGACTGGGAACAAGGAAGAACAACCAACTCTGCTCATCCAAAACTACACGAAGTATGCCAACACAACCAACAACAAAGGTAAAGGCCCCACCAGCAGGAAAGTCGTCAACTCCAACTCTCTATTTAGAAAACAACTGAAATTAACAAAAAGTTTGAAAATTCTGAAAAACCAGTGCCCTCGCCCCAATCAAACAAGAACAGGTTCAGGCACCGTCTCCATTTCTGGAGTAGCCTTTCGAAGCTTTCGTCCTGTTCGTAAATTTCAGCGCAAGGGCGAGAAAAAAGAGAGAAGTGTTGAAGTCGTTCCTGCTGTGGCTACAAAAACGAAAGCTACTATCTATCCGTGACCCCTAGAGATACAACCTCTAGTCCTAATCTTCACCTACGCTCAAAAGATAGCACCTAACTCAAAACCGCTGAAGCCACTGCTGCAGGAAGGATACCCCGATGACCTGTGAAAACGATCTCCTGTTGTCCAACTCGCGGGAAGGTCACTGTTCTCATTCCATAATCCGTCGTTACACGATACCGCACCAGCTGGTCCATCTCGTATGCTCAATCTGAGTCGTGGAGCTGTAACTGAACTGTCACACCTGCCGGGGTACTTCCCAAATCTCAACTGCCCTGATCATGCCCCACAATCCTCCTCTACTCGTAGGATACTGTGAAGAATCCAATTGCTAATACATGTAGCAAAATTCCTATCTCTTATCCATCCAGAGATGCAAATGCCCTACTAACATGTGTAGAAGGATGCAGCGGTACCAAAATGCTCAACTCAGCTGATTGAAAATAAAGTCAAACCTGCGACGATAGGATCTGCTGCCGAGGTGCCTTCCACCAAGGCTACATAAACCCGTCCACTGGGTGCTGAAGATCGTCGTCCCGTCTGTCCCGACGTCGTACCCCACTCTGTCTGAGAAGGTACCAGAGGGGCTTCCGCTTCCTGAACAGGCAAGGAGGGTGCTATAGCAAGGGGTCGCACTGACAGAATGGCTCGGAGACAAGTTGCTCGAAAATGTCCCAACTCTCCACATAGGAAACACCGTCCCTGTCTCTGGTCACACTGCAACGGTGGATGGGGCCCGCCACAGATGACACACCGCTCCTGACGCTGCTGCCGATATTGCTGCTGCTGAAAATGCTGTCGCTGCTGATACTGCGGCTGCTGCGGGGGCCCACCAGATCTCTGGCGCCTCTGAAACCCGCGACCCTCAGGGTGAGATCGTGGAGGTCTCGGAGGTGCCGGCCGACTCGTCTGTCCCTCATCAATCGATGCTGGGCGCTTCGCCCCTGGAATCACTGCGGGAGCTGGAGCCACCACATCCATCACTGCCTCTACGCGCTCGACGTAAAGTGCCTGCTCCATAGATGCATCCAACGTCTGCAATCTACGCGAACGGACGAACTGATAAATCTCCCGGCGCAAACCCCGCTCAAACATGTAAATCCGATGTGCCTCGTCCCTGGCCGCGTGTGGTACACAGGCCAACAACTGGTTGAAGTCCGTGATGTACTCATGCACGGGTCGATCTCCCTGTCGGAGATTCTTCAGCTGCTCCTCCAACCTCTGCCTGACGCTCTCCGGGAAAAAGACTCCAAGAAGTAGACTGCGAAACTTCGCTCGGTAAGAAGCTGGGTCCCAGGTGGACCGACCGGAAGAACACGCCGCCACCAGGCCTCGGCGTTGCACTCCAAGAAGTTTGTCTCCAACAGTACCTGAAACCGCTCCTGAATAAACAGGCTCTCAAAATGTCGCTCCATCATCGTGATCCATGACGCTGCCTCCCACGGCTCCGAACTCTGCCCCTAAAAATGAGGTGGGTCAAACTGATGAAATCTCAACAACAAATCCACCACCTCACGCTGCTCTGCAGGGGTCAACTGTCCTGCCGTCCCGGATGGCTGTCTACTGGTAACCGGTACAGTAGGGGATACCACAGCTGGCGAAGAAGGTGCGGGGAAACTCTCTGGGGGTGCTACAATTGACTGCACCCTCTTTTCTATCATGCGCATCATCCGGTCCATGGTCTCCTCTTGGCGCCGTGAAGCCTCCTCCTGGCGCCGTGAAACCTCCTCCTGGCGCCGAACAGCCTCAGACAACTGGGCCATCTGAGCTCGAAGCTCCTGCACCTCACTCTGCTGACCCTATGCTGACTCCTCCTGCTCAGGCTAATCGGAGGAGGAAGGCTGAGAACGCGCCCGCATCCTGCGTCGGGGTGGCATCGTGCTCACCTGCAGCAACATTCAAACATCAGGACAAAACCAAAACAACACTCGACCCAATCCAGCGAAAGTCTAGGGCATGTCACCCATTCCACAGCATTATGTTGTCTGCAGCCAACATAATCACTTAGGAGAATAAACATGCCAATCACTCATCCCGTCTCTTGGGAGAGGTATAAAACTCAATCAGGACTCTCGCTAAAAGTCACGACTCTCACATAGTCATCTTAATGTCCAACCACAAGCCTAGGGTTTCTAAGTCCTCAATGACCTACAACCTAGGTTCTGATACCACTCTAATCTATAACGCCCGGGGTCGAAACTGCAACCCCGGGCTCACCAACAGATCCGCCATCGATACGGTGAACCCCGTATAGACGAAGCGTCTAACTTGCAAAAAGAAAGATAATATAGCTATACAGATATCAGAGCTGAAAGTAAACTACTGAAATAAAATAATACAACCCAAGTCTTCACAAAAATAAAAAGTCTCTCAACTAAAAAGAAGAAAAGTACAAGTGAACCTCACTACAAAGGTCTCTCAAAATGTAACTCTCAAAATAGTAAGGGGGTACATCTACTATCTGGACGACGACTGGTAGGGATCTATCTCGCGACTCCCTTACCTCGATCAGTCGGATCAGCAACAGGAGCAGCAGGAACAAGAGTAGAAGTTCCTAGGAAAAAGACATCGCGACGGGTGTGAGAACTACATCCCAGAGTAGTTCTCAGTGGGTGCTGTTGGTTTTTAAGGATCCACAAGGATCTAAATAGGTACTATCAAACACCTAGAGGGGGGTGAATAGGTGTAATATTTAAAAAACAAATCTCAGTGCAAAATAAAAACCAATGCGGAAAATAAAAACAGCACATCGAGATTTACGTGAAAACTCCAATCCA
This sequence comes from Tillandsia fasciculata, assembly GCA_029168755.2. Taxonomy (NCBI): domain Eukaryota; kingdom Viridiplantae; phylum Streptophyta; class Magnoliopsida; order Poales; family Bromeliaceae; genus Tillandsia; species Tillandsia fasciculata. Next base: position 187,731 of record JAQOTM010000195.1, on the reverse strand, counting down.
GGAGAAAAACCACGGGACCAACACGCAATAACAATCCACTAAGAAAAGAAGAATAACAAGGTGATTACCGACTCCACGGACTCAAACCCCTCCTTCAACTTCTTCGGACCTTGCGCTCACCGATTGCACGTCCACTGCACACGTTCGAATCCACGAACGCCACTCGAATCCACGAGCACACGTTTCGAATCCACGAAACGCCTTTAGCACACCGAATCCACGATGCCACGTCGAATCCACGACGCAAACTCAGCCGGTAAGAATATTGGCTTCGATGGTGATCCTTTGCTTAGATTATCATTGAAGAACCGTAGAAGAAATCTCTAAGCAAAGATTAGATCAATTCGACAAAAGATATGTTCTTGAAAGAACCATCGAATTGACCTAAAAGAGGCTATAAAGAAGAACGATAAAAACCTAGCCTCTAGGGTTGCTCTCAAGTGTTTTATAAATTGATCGGTCATTTTTGAGAAACCCTAAATGTCTATTTATAGTTTAGAAACCTTTGGAAAGAGATAAGAATCAAAAACTACCTTATCTGAAATTTTCCCGACGACGATCCGGATCGGATTTACGGCGATCCGGATCGTCGTCTTTTTTCAGCGATTCCAGAAAAAACAAGGTTCGGGATCCGGATCGGAATTCTGATCCGGATCAGAATTCTGATCCTGATCGGAATTCTGATCCTGATCGGGTTCAGGATCAGAAATTCTGATCCGGACTCTGAACATCCAATTTGTCCAGTTTTTGATTTTTATGCAATTAAAAATTCATCCAAGTGTTTCTACACTATAAAATGTATTCGGATCACCAAAATTATTTAGTTAAACGTACCTGATCATTCCGAATCCATTTTCTTTAAGATTGATGTAATGATCCACAATTCTTCAACTTCAATCTTCAAGACTCAAAACACTGAGTGTCAACTTGAGCTCTTCTTCTGAGTCTTCGATTGCTGATTGACAATTTGATCCCTTTAAGACTCCGACTCAACTCACTGACTTGACTCACGAAATATGCCAACACCAAAATGCCGTAACAATCTCCCCCTTTGGCAATTTCGTGACAAAACCCAAAAATACATAAAAACGCTCAAGTCACTCATCTTAAACCAAAAAATCGAAATTCAATGTTATCACCAAAACATTGATTTTCTTTGCGTGAAAGATCCAATAAATACAAAATTACATTTGAACCAAACAGTCCTAGAACATACTCTATGACTTAGGACTTGGAGTCTTAAAGTGATGTAATTCCTGCAAAACAAAACTCCAAACAAAATCAAACGTTAGTCGTTAGAAATTAAAATCCTACATTTGATTCGTCCTTTTGGTTCTTTTGTTTTTCGGCTCTTTCAATCTTTTCTTTATCTCCCCCTATCTTGAGCATCTCTAACATGTTCTCCATGTTCTCCATGTTCTCCCCCTGTCTTGAGCATTTATGTTCTCCCCCTTTGTGATACGATCATTATTTTCTGTTCTCCCCCTTTTTGTCACAAATTGTCAAACAGTGAACATACTAGACAAAAGGAAATCACTAACAACATTAGTTCATAGAGAAAGAGAGATAAAAGCTCAGTTCCGGTATATAACAAAAATGCAGATTGCGTACCGGTACCAGAAAGCAAAAATCAAATAATTTCTTGAAACAAATCCAGATTTTAGAATCTTTTCAAATACCGATTTGTATTCCATCAAGAAATCAATTTAAGTGCTTTAACCAATGAATTCACACAGATGTCATTCAATCCAATTAATTTCACAAAATTAAAAAGATTTACTCCTAAATCATGAAAAACAAAGATAAAACATTATAAACAGTTTTTCATGTTATATTCATCAAACACAAGTCATCAAAAATAATCTTGAGATCCAAACTCTATCAAGATGTAACGGATTTACAAAGATGACTTACAGAGATTTCCAAATGACATCAATCTTGAATTCTACCCTTTCTTGAGATTGAGGTATATGATCCAAATTTCTTTCATTAGAATAATTTAGAAAAATTTCATAAAAATCAGAAAAAGTATGTAAGCACTTTAGCGCATCAACTTTAAACAAAAGTCATCGTTTCATGCAACAAGAAATAGATTATACCAAATCTATCAAAAATACTCAAAAATGAAACGAAAATTTATGAAAATTAAAACCCTTAAAGTTGAACAACTTCAATCACATCTAACATGATCTTATGCGTAATGCCTTTATCAAATCATCAATTTGGTAAAGAAAATGAAATACCAAGATCAATAGATGTTTGAAATCCCAGATAAGTTAGATAATATATCTAGACAATCTGTTGAAGAGAGTGGCTCTTTGAGCATCTTTCGTTAAAAATCCCACCTTATACCAACCATGAAATATGACTGAGTCAAGTATTTCAATATGCATTTCATCAACAATTTTTAAAACAAAAATTTGCTTTGCATACATGGGTATCTTTTTCTTTTTCTTTTTCCTCCATGTGGTGGTAGTTTTCACACTCCTCATTGGGATGTAACTCTTTTCATATCTTTTGAGCATTGTACTTTTCTTTGACTCCCCCTCAATTGGCTATCAATTATTTAATATATAAGGTATTCAACCAAAAATTGATCCCGCATTCATACTCGACTAAATAGTCAAATAAGATAATGACTATACCAAGAGATCATTGAGAGAGAAATTGACTTTGATCACTTAAAAGATGAATTAATTAACATAAATGATCATTGCAACATCGAAATATTATGATGTCAAAAGCATAATAGATTTCTAAATGCGTGAAAAGATGCAATTAAAGTCAATATAACCAATGCCCAACTTGTGTTGTCACAAAGAATTCACACAACCAAGATAGATTAAGCATCTAAAGATCACACATGATTTCTAAAATTTGATGCTTATAACTATCAAAAACTCCTATAATGAAGTATCTTCAAGATTATGATTATGGAGTAAAGTTGATAATCCATATAAAATTAATTTGGAGTGAATGAACGTGAAGCCCTTTTTATTCAATGCACTTGTTCGTTAAAAACCTTTTGTTCAAAAACAAAGTATAAAAACAAGAGCATTGAAAAACATGTAATGCAAAGATTAAGAAAAATATGAAGGAAAAACCAATCAAAGCATTACATACAGTCATAAGCTATTTAGAACTTAAGACAAGGAAAGATATCACCTTTCCGAATCCAAAATCGCTGGATTTTGGGTTGTCTTGATTCGTTGTGGCCGGGGGTTGTCCGCTTTGACTGTTGATCCACCTTAGGTCTTTGCCTCGCAATGATCCACTTGTATGATTGATGTTGTGGCTCGGACCTTTGGTGGGTTGAGTGAACTCCTTTGACTTGATGTGTCTTTTGATTCCGTTGAGTCCGCTCCGTAGATGAAGTTGCCGAAGGATTTTTCTTTCTCTTTTTCGGGCAATTCTTCACCAAGTGTCCTTCAAGTCCACATAGGTGACAAGTTCTTTCCTTTCAATTTTATTGTGGAACTTGAAGCCTTCACAGTTTGGTTCTTTTTAAATCCCAAACCAACCTTGCTTGTTTGACCTAATCCGGACATACAATCAAGTTTCTTGGAACCGGTTGAAAGCCTTTGTATGTCGGATTTAGTTCATGAACTTGCTTGGTCAAAGCTTGGTTGGTGACATGAATCTCCTCAAACTGCTTTTCTAGAAAACCAATCTTGTCCATATATGATTTTGCGTTTGTCTCCGATTGGTTTAACTTTTCTTGGAGGATTTTATTGTTATCCAATAAACGTCCTTGTTCCTCCTCGAGATCATGAAGTTTGATCTTTAAAGCTTGATTCTCGTCTTGAACCTCAAGTCGTTGCTTCCTCAACTTCTTGATATGCTTGGCCATCTTCTTTGATTCCGCAAGAAGTTGTTGGTATGCCTCAACGAGTTCTTCTTCGTCCGACTCCCCCTCACTTGATGACTCTCCTCGGATGTTGATGTTTCATGCAAAATCAAAGGAATAGAGTCAGTGACTAAAGATGATAAGCAAAATTAGAAGAGGGAATTTGAGAGGCATGAAAAGCAACAAATTTTTCTTTTTCCTCTTCACTTGAGGTCGATTCATCGAAACTAGAATCGTCCCAAGTTTTTGCTTGCAAAGCCTTCTTTTTGTATGATTTCTTAGAAGGACAATCCGTTGAAATATGGCCGTAGCCTTTGCATCGATAACATCGGATTTCCCCTTCGAAATCATCTTTTTCTTTTTCTTTAGAAGGTTTTGCAACGCCTTTGAGTTTAGAGGATTTAGAACCCGATGATCCTTTAGATGGTTTCGTGGATGAAGATCCATCGGTTCGATTCTTCCAAAATTTCCGACGAAATTTCTTTGTGATCCGCGCCAATTGTTCTTCAAAATCGGCAAAAGAGATTTCATCGTCGGAACTTGATTCGCTATCTTCTTCCTTTGTTGATTTGAATGCAATACCTGTAAGCTTAGAAGAAGACTTGGAAGAAATTTGATTAGTAGGAAAAGTCATCTCATAAGTTTGCAAAGCACCTACTAATTCCTCTACACTCATCTCATCCGGATGACTAACGGTTTCAATGGCGGTAACCTTTGCCCTAAACCGTTCCGGAAGAGTCCGAAGAATCTTTCTTACAATTTTCGACTCCGGGATCTTTTCTCCTAAATTAGCACATGTATTAATTACATCTTGAAGTCTAGTGTAATAATCTGTAAACAATTCATGCTCTTCCATATGAATAGAGTCAAATTGACTTGTAAGCATCTGGAGCTTTTGAATTTTTACAAGATTAGTACCCTCATGTGTAATTTTGAGAATATCCCAAATTTCCTTCGCGGTTTCACACGCGGAAATTCTTGTAAACTCAGTCGAGGAAAGAGAATTATATAAAGCGTTCATACCTTTCCCATTGTAAGAAGATCTTTCGATTTCCTCTTTGGACCATCTAGAGCGAGGTTTTGGGGTAGTAGAATTTCCTACTTCCTCAACAGGATGCACCCAACCGTATTCAACGGTTTGCCAAACACGCTCATCAATTGAGATGAGAAAAGCTCTCATCCGCACTTTCCAATATGCATAATTGGTCCCATCAAAAAGAGGAGGTCTAAAAATATTACCACTTTCACCCGACATGATAGATAAACCTAAAACCCGCTCTGATACCAATTGTTGGTTTTTTAAGGATCCACAAGGATCTAAATAGGTACTATCAAACACCTAGAGGGGGGTGAATAGGTGTAATATTTAAAAAACAAATCTCAGTGCAAAATAAAAACCAATGCGGAAAATAAAAATCACACACCGAGATTTACGTGGAAACTCCAATCCAGGAGAAAAACCACGGGACCAACACGCAATAACAATCCACTAAGAAAAGAAGAATAACAAGGTGATTACCGACTCCACGGACTCAAACCCCTCCTTCAACTTCTTCGGACCTTGCGCTCACCGATTGCACGTCCACTGCACACGTTCGAATCCACGAACGCCACTCGAATCCACGAGCACACGTTTCGAATCCACGAAACGCCTTTAGCACACCGAATCCACGATGCCACGTCGAATCCACGACGCAAACTCAGCCGGTAAGAATATTGGCTTCGATGGTGATCCTTTGCTTAGATTATCATTGAAGAACCGTAGAAAAATCTCTAAGCAAAGATTAGATCAATTCGACAAAAGATGATCTTGAAAGAACCATCGAATTGACCTAAAAGAGGCTATAAAGAAGAACGATAAAAACCTAGCCTCTAGGGTTGCTCTCAAGTGTTTTATAAATTGATCGGTCGTTTTTGAGAAACCCTAAATGTCTATTTATAGTTTAGAAACCTTTGGAAAGAGATAAGAATCAAAAACTGCCTTAACTGAAATTTTCCCGACGACGATCCGGATCGGATTTACGGCGATCCGGATCGTCGTCTTTTTTCAGCGATTCCTGAAAAAACAAGGTTCGGGATCCGGATCGGAATTCTGATCCGGATCGGAATTCTGATCCTGATCGGAATCTGATCCTGATCGGGTTCAGGATCAGAAATTCTGATCCGGACTCTGAACCCAATTTGTCCAGTTTTTGATTTTTATGCAATTAAAAATTCATCCAAGTGTTTCTACACTATAAAAGTATTCGGATCACCAAAATTATTTAGTTAAACGTACCTGATCATTCCGAATCCATTTTCTTGAAGATTGATGTAATGATCCACAATTCTTCAACTTCAATCTTCAAGACTCAAACACTGAGTGTCAACTTGAGCTCTTCTCTCTAGTCTTCGATTGCTGATTGACAATTTGATCACTTCAAGACTCCGACTCAACTCACTGACTTGACTCACGAAATATGCCAACACCAAAATGCCGTAACAGGTGCCGCCAACAAGCCCGACGGTCTGCCCACTAAGTCTACTAGAGGCATAAAGTAACAATATAATACTGAAAGAAAGGGCTGGAAAAGAATAACTCTATAGCTACTATGCCTCTATCTAGATGCTCAAAAAGTAGAACAGATGGAAAATATGATGCATCTACTAACTCTCAAATATAGTCACCCAATCAATACTGACTGCCACATAGGGTCCAGTGAAACCTGCGCCCACCTACTACCGCGCATCCACAAGAGGACGGGTCTACCGTAGGGTGTCCGTGACTGCCAAAACTGGCCCAGCCAGAGGGACTGCATCGATAAGTCGCGATAGCAAGTAACAAGCCCAACTCCGGAGTGGCACTCGAGGGGCGACCCCACCGAGGAAAGTATCCGCGCATCTCTGTCGAGCTCAATATGGCTCATGCAGGCTATAGTCCAAATCCACAATCAATAAGATCGACAGTAACTGACGTCACATCTCTAACTCACTGGCTGGAAATACTCATAGCCGGGACCACCGTCAACCCAACGGCTCTCACATAGAACCCAAACTCATAGATAACACAGAAAGAACCGACACCATAAGGGTTCGAAAACCCCAATAGGTCGGCGCTTAGAACCCCAATCAAACAAGAACAGACTCCAGGCTCCGCCTATCGAGGTTCTCGAACCCCTTGCAGTTCAGGAACACGACAACCTCGGTACAACATGCGGAAGACACCAACCAGGGTCCGAAAGTTCCGGGAGACCAACACCTACAACCATATCAAACAAAAACAGGTTCCAGGCACAACCCCCGTAGCTTTCGTCCCGAAAAGGAATGGCCCTTAGAACCCAGATCACCCAAACTCTCTCGGGTGAGGAAGTTGTAATAAAAAGAATGACAGTTATTACTGAAAACTATTTTGATCCGAGAAACGCAATTTAATATATTTTAGTTCTTTTAAGAAAATCCATTTAAATAAGTTTTATTTTCCAAACTCCGAAGGGCTATTGCCTTCACCTAAATCAAACAAAAACAGGCTCCGGCGACCCCTCGAAATTTGAAAGAAAATATTAGTTTACAGAAATCATGTGTGTCTAAAAACAGTCTGGGTCCTAGGTCCTGCTAACACTGATATACAACTGCCAATAACACAGTGGCGACAAATAAAACATGGAAACAAGACATCTCGGGACCGCGGTTTACCCAAACGGCTCCCGCCACAGATAAACGACCAACTACATCTACGAGACTCCACTCTGCTCCCAAGCACGAGTGTAACATGCATCCCAGACTAAAAAGAATCCCGACCACTCGGCCCAATACCCGGGCGAGTATAACACTATGTCCAGGAAAGAATAAGAAGTATGGATGTCTAAAGCAAAAATAAACCTAGCCCTAGTTGGAGTTTTCTACTGGTCTGGTTACACATGCAGCATATGACGGGGTGCTAAGTCAAGTTCCAAGATAACAATAATTTAACTGATGGTAAGAAGCAAAAGATTACATGCTAGATAAATAACACCAGGAATATCAATTCTCACATTCTAGCATGCTACCCAATAAACTCACAATCATGCATAGTCCTACTATAATAGAATTAATTTCCAGTCCATCAATCTTAAAGACAAGGCCACCCACCTGAAGGTGCTAACTGTCCAAAGTCTAACAGCTGAAAACATCCAAGAGCAACAACCTCCAATAATCCTCAACCCCAACGGGTTCAGAAACACCCGCAAACACCCCTGGGTACAATAATAAGGTCCAAAGTTACACTTATTCCAAAATTATCCAAGTAAATACAATCAGCTGATAATAGTCCCAAAGATGCAAATTTTTCACCTACAAGGAAAACTCCAAAAAATCCAATAAAAATACTACTGTGATCCTCGCGTCGAGTGCTTCGAAACGAGTACCTGCACGTCCCAATTTGAGTTTCGTACCTTAAGATAAAAATCCGACAAAGTGACCCTCTCAAAAGAATCCAGTATAAAAAATCTGTAGCACTTAGCTCTGGAAACAGGGATTTTTCATATTCAAGGTAAACTCAAAAAAATCTAGAAAAATTCGAGGACATTCCTTACGATGTGTAGATGCAAAACGACTGCTGGCACGCCTCCATCCAATGTCTGTGCGCGGAGATATCGCCGAAAAACCAAGGTGCTGTCCAAAACTCCACAGCAGAAAAAGAGGTCACAGAAACACCTCGAGAATAGTACCGAAAACTCGAAACGAGGAGAAGTGATCAACACGGAAAATAAAGACTTACCTCTTGTGAATCCAACACTATCAAGTTCCTCCAAAAATACTGTCGGAGTAGCTTTGTGGACCTCTCAAACTGAAACGCGACGATAACGGGCCTCCGATGAAAGAACGTCGCTCTGCGCTACGATGCCGAAGTCGTCAACGCCGCGGCCTCCAAAAATTTCGAGCCTTCTTCAACAGATGCCCAAGAAGATAAGCTAAAACTTTGCTAAAGGGTCCAAGGGCAAGAGAGTTCGGGAAAAGGGTCAAAAAGCCTGAGCAAAGGGCCTTTTTATAGGCCCACACAAGAAAAGGAGCCAAATGGGCTTTTGGGCCCAAAATCGGGCGCCCGAAAATGTTCGGGTTGCTACAGTAATAGGCCCGGCCCGTTACTGTGCGCGCCCGAAAGCACCACGGCCCGCCACGTAGCCCATCCGCGCCACGCGCGCCAGGTGCACGCGCGCTCACCAATCGCGGCGCGCCGCGTGGCGACGCGGTCCTCGGCGCGGAGTGGGCCGCGGTTCACGGCGCCAAAGCCGGGTCGCTGCGCCCGCCAAAAAGCGAGCGCCACGTGGCCTGGCGGGGTCCACGGTGTGCCGCGCCCGGCGTGCTGTCGCGCGTGCGTTGACCCGCCAACTAGAGCGCGATACGTGGCAATTCCAAAATTGGCTGGTCCCGGTGCACGCCAAAAATCGTGGATCGCGCTGCCCGCCGCCGCGCACACGCCTGCCTGCGCCCGTGCCGCCGCGCTCCGCCGCTGCCCCCCCGGCCGCCGGAACAATACCAAACGCCTTTAAATCCGTGTTTTGGCATCTGGGCTCCGAAAAATACAAGTAAATAGTCCATCTTCATTGTTTTCGCGCGCCGAATCCAAATTCGATGTCTGTTTGGCCTAATTCCACTTCTAAAATTTCCCAAAGGCCTCCGGTTAAGCAAACTTACTCCTATTTTACACCAGGAATCTATTTTTTGGGCCCGACACGCGCACAAACACTTCCAGAAGCCACTTATCCATCAATAAACCCTTAAGCGGGGATTTGGGTCCTCACGTCAGCTTTGCCTGCGGAAAGCGATTCAGGTGTGTTGCTTCGTCTCCAGAACCGGTGGACAATTCTCTAATTCTATCTGTTAGAATGCATACATGTTTAGGGTACAATTTATGTGATTGACGGATAAGCTTAGAAATGGTAATTGTATAAGGAATTGCATGATTTATTCGTATTAAGTCATATGACAATTACAATAGTGGATATCCTTGTGGATGGTTAACGTATGCTTTCCCAAGGGAATGTTACCCTCTGTGGTTGATAGCATGCATAATTAATGTACAACCAATATAAGTGAGATGTAAGCATGGGAATTGGCCTAGATCATGTGGATTGATGCTTACTTGATCATTATACATGTTTTAGAGGATTTGAGATCTAGTATATTGTAGAGGGCTATGTTCATTCTATACTAGATGAGATAGAGATCATGCTCGTTTACCCATTGGCATATTTATGCGGGATTGATTTATTATTGTAGCGATTTATTGCATGCCATGTTAGCACATAGCCTTTCATGAGGATTGATCATTCGAGGGGACGGGATGATATATCTATGTGCTGGTACTACTCTGAGGAGTTATTATGGATCGTGGATTATGGACATGTATTGTTCATTAGCGATTTTAGCATGTTGGTTATACCTATGTAGAGCAACTTTTGACATACTCTTACTTCTATCTTCTGTAATATCATAGACTTTTGTAACATTTTACCTCCTGCTAATAAAGTTTTCGTTTGGAGAAATTGAATTAACGGAATTACTTAGGATGGTAATCTCGAGGTGCGGGTATTTTTCTATGATAGAGCTCGGAAAACGGAGAACGGCGGTGCGATCGGATCCAGATTCCGACTTACTGAACCCCCAGAAAGGGTGGTTAGGATCGCAATAGCCAAGGGGTGCATCGAAATTCGTGTAAGTGATTCTGCACGCTTTTCGAGAAAATAAGGTTTTATCTTTAAAGAATTATTTTTAAAGAATTATTCCGAAGGATTTATCTTTGAGAAATTAATTAATTTATGAATTAATTAATTAGAGTTTAAAAATACCCGATGTGATTTTTATCGTACATTAAAAATGATTTTTGACTTATCCCGAAAGAAAGGAAAAGAAAAGGCGAAACCTTAACCGGAAGGAAACGAGAGAAAAGAACGAGCGAAACGAAAAGAAAAGGCGAAACCCTAACCGGATGGAAACGAGAGGAAAGAAGGAGAATGCGGAAGGACCTACCCTCCCGACGAACGTGCCGAAGCCGGGAGCGTGAACGGATCTCCATCTCCGACGATTAGCGGTAAGCGAGATTTATTTTCGGTTTAGCTTCCGTCGGTTTTCGTTTCCATTTTATGTGTCGTCTTCGGGGTAGCCGTTTTGCTACCCTAGTCGTCGCCGCCGCCGTGGAACCCTAGGGCACCGCCGCACGGCCCTAGGGCATCGCCGCCGCGGCACGCGCCGCTCGAGGACGGTGTCCGCACGGCCGCGGCTAGCGCAGCGCGGGACCAAGGCCCCCGCGCGGTCGCGGCTAGGGCACACGCCGCGCGGGGACGGTGCCGGCGCGCCCGCAGCTTGCGTCACGCGGGACCAAGGACCCCGCGTGATCGCGGCTAGGGCACGCGCCACGCGGCCGCAGCTAGTGCCGTGCGAGCGGGCGCCCGCGCGGCTAGGGCATGCGCCGCTCGGGGCCAAGGCCCCCGCGCGGCCGCGACTAGTGCCGCTTGGGCGGGCGCCCGCGCGGCTAGGGCATGCGTCGCGCGGGGCCGGTGCCCTCACGGCTGCGGCACGCGCCGCGCGGGGCCGGTGCCGGAGCGGCCGCGACTCGCGCCGTGAGGGGCTAGGGATCGCGAGGTCGCGGTGGGTGCCACCCGGGGCTGGTGCCCGCGCCGCCGCAGCTTGCGCCGTGCGGGGCTAGGGCCCGCGCGGCCCGCCCCGCGCGGCCGCATGGCCCGCAACGCCGGGGGGGTGGCCGCGTCGCTCGTCGCGCGCGGGCGCCACCGCCGTGTCAAGTTGTCATTAGTGTTTTTGAGTTTTTGGGCTCGGTTTGTCTGCTGTTATATTTCTGAGCTCACCGCGGCTCTTTTGGGGACTACTTTTAGGTCCGGGTGTCGACAGGGAGCAAGGTTCTATCTCCGGAGTCCAGGTTCTGCATAATCGAGGTGGGTACTTTTGGTTATTACCGGTGTAAGGTCGTTCCCGAGTTTTCTGTTTGATAAAGTAGATGTTTTGTGGTAAATGAACTAAGCCCATTGCATGTGAATCCCATTTACTATTCTAATTGAGGCTGCTGCGATCGCATGATCCTTCTATTAATCTGACCAGAGCGGCTGAGGTCGCAATATCGTTTTTACTCACGTTGCTTACACGCACACCGGCGGTTTGGCAACCGCACAGAGTGTATTTTTTCGGAAAGATGGTAAGTTTTTACCCGTGTACCCTATACTAGTGATGGTGGGGAGCCCTCAAGGAGAGGCGGCTGCTACTTGGGCAGTCGAGGGGTTGGTGGCATCAAGAAGATGAGTACGGTATTGGGGTTGGGGCCCAAAATATTCTAAAAGCTGGGGTAGGTGCCCGGTGTGACATTCGATAGGGATTTAGCGGTACATGAGGGGGAAGTAAATGCTTCGATGATTCGGTGTGTTCTTTTCAGTATTTGCATTTACTTATATGTTTTCTACCTTTTCAGTCACTGACTACCCACGCTGCGACAGGTCCGACCAGGGGTGGGAACCGGGACGACGGTGAGGCATCAGTTAGAGGACCCTAGCCAGGAGGGCTAGTAAACGATACGTTTTCTTTGGTTATCTCTTTAAATGGTTTGGTTAGTTAAACTGTGATTTACTTGTGTGGTTTCTTGTGGATGTTGGAATGAGGATTTCGTGTGGGACTATGTTCTCTTAATTGTGATTGTTGGGATGTGTAGTTGCGGCTCGTTTTGAAATACAAACATGGTTTCAAAAGTGTTTACAAAACATGTGCCGTTTGGGCAACTGATTTCAACAGCGTGGATTATCCTTTCAAGCTTAATTGCCGCTTAAAAAGAGTTTGCGAAAATATTTTGGAAAAACTGGGTGTCGAGTGGACACCGATTTTCAAACCCTTGTGTTTATGCTATAGTCTGTATGTGATAGCGGTGACTGTATGATTAAATATAGTCTCTTCTCTTTGTCTGTCGTGGTTTGCATGGTTAAAGTGTTTGTCTTGCTGGGAATGCCGTGCATATACAAAGGAGACACCGCCCTGTTGGGGAGTGAATTTGTATATGCGGCGGGTCTGGTACGCGCCAGAGGCGAGGTTCATTTTAAATACAAAAAAAAAAAAAAGGGTATGTTTTTCGCTCTCTTAGAACCTCCGGGGCGTGACAGATTATATAGTATCAGAGGAAATGACTTTAACCACTGCGGCCAGTGACCAACATCCACAGAATGAATTATCACGAGTGACTAACCAACTTGATAACCAAGGTATATGTGTGTAACGTAAGAGCGTGAGCACGGGGAAATAGGGATAGAGTCCCAGGGTTAGCAGGTTAAGGTGTTAGACCGATTGAATTTAAATTAATGATATTTTCTTTGATCACAGTGGAGAATGGCTCGAACAAGATCATCTACTGAAAACGCAGGAGCCGACAACGTGTTTCCAGCAGCCGCGGAGAATGAACTAATCCGCCAACAGTTATGTGAGATGGCCGGACAACTGTCGACCCTCACAGCAGCAACAGGCCGCGCTTGGGGAGAGCGCCCGGGTCCCGCCACCCGAGGCAATCGCACCCACGGCGGGACCATCCGGAACGCACGGAAAGGCGGCGGCCGCTCCTCCCCAGACAGTGACCATCGGGGTGTCGATGGACCAACCGACAGCGCCATCGGCCGCGCCCAGCCCAATGGCTTTGGGACCCGTTACGGGCGAAGCCTCCACCCAACGGACGGAACGGGACAGGGTGAGAGCGAACCTGGCTGAATTCAAGAAACACAACCCTCCTGTATTCGAGGGCGAGACGACCGACCCTTGGGTTGTGGAGAAGTGGGTGAACACGATGGAAAAGCTATTCGAGGATTTGATGATGGAGGAACATGAACGAGTTCCCCTAACAGTCCATTGCCTTGAGGGAAATGCCCGGATGTGGTTGAAAATGGTGCGCCCGGACCCTACGAAGGGCGACGCCCTACCGACATGGACTGAGTTCAGGAAAAAATTGTTCGGGACGTTTTTCTCCAACAGCGTTAAACAACAAATGGAGGACGACCTGAAGCATATTCGACAAGGGAACAGATCCATCATGGAGTATCAATGAGAATTCGTGAGGCTGGCTAACTGTGTTCCCTTCGTCATAAGGGATGAAGCTCATAAAGCCCGCCTCTTCGTTGACGGATTGCGAAGCAACATCTTCGAAGTGGTGCAAGCAGGGGACCTTCACACCTTCCAGAAGGTGGTGGATAGGGCCACCATTGTGGAGCGCGGGTTCGCGGTGACGCGCGCCCGACGAGAGGACGCGGATTTCAACAGAGACAAGAAGCGTCCGTAGTCCTTCTCAGGAGGGGGACCAACTAGCGGGAGTCGGCCCCCTAAGTATCCGAAGTCGCGCCATGGGGCTAAGAGCGCGCCTGCAGGCAGTCAAAGGCTAGGGGACAGACCCTGTGTTATCTGTAATGGAGCCCACAAAGGCACGACCATTGCTTCCATTGCGGTAAGCAGGGCCACTTTCGTTTCAACTGCCCCACCAACCCGGGAACAGCCTCATCCGCAGCGTCCACCCCACCGCCACAGCAGCCAGGGAGGGGGAGGACCCTCTCGGGACCCACGGTACGCCCTCCGCCCACCCGACAGGAGGGGAAGACGCGTCCGCAATCGGGAGGGAGGATCTACTCGATGACCCACCAAGGGGCAGACCCACCAGAGGACGTAGTGGCATGTACTACTCTAATCTCAGACTCTCGAGCTAGAACATTGTTCGACACCGGGGCATCGCACTCCTTTGTATCTCGTACCTTTGTCCATAATCATGACTTGGAAATGAAACCCCTATGCCATTCTCTGACCGTTCGGACTCCTGGGGGGCCTATTGAGGCCGTTAGCTATGTGCCTACTTGCCCAATAAAGTTGGGGAGGCTAGAATGCCCCGGAAACTTGGTGGTCATTCCATTGAAGGAATTCGACGTAGTTCTGGGAATGGATTGGCTCACTAATTACCAGGCGGAAATCGCTTGTGACAAATGTCAAGTACAACTACGGGAACCGAGATTTTCGGAGAATGTATACCTCACATGTAAGAGTACCTTCTTTTCGACCGTCATATCCACAACTCGGGCCAGGAAAATGATGGAGAGTGGATGCGTGGCGTACCTAGCCTCGGTGGATTTGGCGACCCGACCCACTTCCTCGATCTCCGACATTACAGTCGTAAGGGATTTCCCGCATGTTTTTCCATCCGAACTTCCGGGGATGCCACCCGAACGCGAGGTTGATTTCTCTATCGAGCTAATTCCGGGAACAAAACCCATCACGAAGGCGCCATAAAGAATGGCCTTCGCCGAACTAAAAGAACTGAAGGCGCAACTAGAGGACCTCCTGGACAAGGGGTTCATCCAACCGAGTGTGTCGCCATGGGGAACGCCTGTTCTCTTTGTAAGGAAAAAGGATGGAAGCTTGTGTTTATGCATAGACTACCTGGAAATAAACAAGGTCACTGTAAAGAACAAATACCCCTTGCCACGCATCGATGATCTCTTTGATCAACTCCAAGGGGCGACGGTATTTTCGAAGATCGACCTCCAGTCAGGTTATCACCAACTCAGAATCAGAGGCGAGGATATACCGAAGACAGCTTTTCGAACTCGCTATGGCCATTACGAGTTCACGGTGATGCCGTTTGGGCTTACTAATGCCCCAGCGGTGTTCATGGATATGATGAATCGGATTTTCAAACCATTCCTGGATCAATTTGTGGTGGTTTTTATCGATGATATCCTCATCTATTCCCGTACAGATAAAGAACACGAGGGGCACCTACGCTGATAGAGAGGATCGTGGAAGGCCAAGCAACGGACACGCAACTACAGCAAGTACGGGACAGATTATCCTCGGAACCAAGTGGGGATTTTGTGATCGGCACTGATGATGTGTTGAGGTTCCGTGGATGAGTCTGCGTGCCCAATGTGCAGGAATTAAGAAAAGAAATTCTGACGGAAGCACATAATACCCCCTACACTGCACATCCCGGGGGTACAAAAATGTACAGAGACTTGAGGCAGACCTTCTGGTGGCCTAAATTAAAGAGTGATGTGATGTAATTCGAGGCGCGATGTTTGTTGTGCCAACAGGTGAAAGCGAAACATCAGCGACCAGCGGGAAAACTACAACCATTGCCCATACCGGAGTGGAAATGGGAGTGGATCACCATGGACTTTGTGACCGGTTTTCCGCGATCGCAATAAGGACATGACGCGATATGGGTCATTATG
>JAQOTM010000195.1:0-171575 GCA_029168755.2 Tillandsia fasciculata | reverse complement strand
TTATGATCAAAAATTAATTAATAGCAACAAAATCTGTTTGCTACTGATATTATTGAGCCTAGCCCCCCTCCCCCTAGCTTCAAGTACTGCTTTTTGTACCAGGCATTGTTTCGGAACATCCTTAAAAGCTTATTTCATGAAATAGACTTTAAATTTGGGTAACGTGTGCATTCTCCAGCCATTTACTTGTGCGTGTTTGTGCACAAAATGTAGTTGTGAAATTAATGCTCTAAAGAGCAACTCACCATGATTAAAATTGTCCTCTCTTCTCACTGATGACCAAGGGTTTGATGGAGATAATAATGAGTCCACTAAATTTGTTGCTATTCAAACTATTTAGATACGCCCGCCGTGTTGATTGGATACATATTTTCACACGTATACGTTAACTGGGTTTGCCCTCTGAAGAAGAAAAGGCTCCAGGAGGAGCTCGGATGGACCAAGGACAAATTAAGTAAACGATCGTTTTGATTACAAAGTGAGTGCTAGATCCCAACTGCACGGACGGAGTGTGTGAATGAGCCGTACCATGCTAGTGAACCCATGATTAGCATGGACCATTATAGTGGTAACTTTCTTAAGGGGCATTGTTCCCTGATTCTGGTCCCAATTTTTTTATGTGCTGCTATAAATATTCAAAAAAATATCTTATTAATTTGGTACTGACATATTAATTATATTATCATTATATTCTAAATATTAATTACTAAATTCTAAATAAAATTATTAAACTCTCAGCAATATTATTGTACTCTAAATTCTAAATCCTAAATTCTAATTAATTGTTTCACGTCTGGTAGCCAACATATCAATAATATAGTTAGGCATCCTTAATGATGTGGTTAATTTCACTATGATAAAATTATGATATAGCGATATTTTTAAGTATTTTTAAAATTTTAAAAAAGTATCGCAGTAAAAAATATCTATACTTATTATTAGTGTCGCTATATGTGCAGTCGCTAGGATGTATAGCGACTATTATTATAATGTGTCTAAAAAATATGTCCCTATAACCTAATTTTGATACAAATAGAATATAAATAGAACACTTGCACAAAAGTGTTGCAAAAATATATCACAAAAATATGTCACTATAATCAAATTTTGTTATAGTGTTTAGTGATAGAGTTTTTGAAGAAGCGTGACTCTATCAAACTAAGTTGAAACTCTATTGAGTTCAACTCATATTTGCTTTTCAGTTCATTAACATCGGTTCTCGGCACTTCGCTCTTTGTAGTCGCTCTCTTTTTTGTGCCACTCGGTTGTTTCAAGCATTCGTTTTTGTATTAAGGATATTTTTGAAAAGTTTTATATTTTTTAAATTGAGTATGATTATTTAGTTATTTTAAATTTGACTAGATTGAGATATATATTTGAATTAAGTATATTTGAATTAGAAATTTGCTAAATTTTAGGATTTTGATTTATAATAGGTGTGGTGTTTAGATAATGTAATTAATTTTTTTGAGAGTTTTGGAATTGAATAATATTGTCTAGTATTTGCGAATAATTAGTTCTTTATATATCCCTTCTTTTATTATTGTGCTTTTTCATTTTATCACACGATTTCTATTGGCATGTGTGTCAGTGGTATTAAAGCTAGTTGAATCTTCAAGTTGCGCTTTTGCGAGACCTCTCTGACGGTCGGAGAAGGAAGTAGAATGCGAATCAAGATTGTAATGTCATGACTTTTCGAGTAATATTTTACCCTCCTGTTAATAAAGTACTTTTTAGGAAAGCTGAATTATAGAGTTTTTTGTGAAAGGGCTCGGAAAACGATGACCGATGGTGCGATCGGATCTGAAATCCGACCTAGGAATCTCCCGGAACAGGGTTTTTAGGGTGGCGGTGACTTAGCGCGCATCGGAATCCATGCAGAATATCCGGCACGCTTTCGAAAAATATAGGTTTATCCCGTATAATTAAATAATTATTTATTAGTAAATAATTATTAGATGTAGGATTTATTCGTACGTACTAGAGAAAATCCCACTTTTCGCAAAAGAGAAACCCTAGCCGGAGAGAAATAGAAAGAAAAGAAAAGAACGAAACCCTAACCAGAGAAAAAAGAGAAGAGAGAGGAAGAAGACGGAGAAGTCGATCACCCCGATCAACGTGCTGGAAACGGGAGTGCGATCGGATCGTCTTCCTCGTCGGAATCGCGGTAAGTGGAATTTGTTTTATAGTATTGTTGGGGTTTTTCGTGTCTTTTTCTCGATCATCGTCGCCGCCTCGTCGCCGTCGTCATCGGCGCCGCCTCCCCGCCGCCGCGCCATCGCCGCCGCCGCCGCCGCCATCGCCGCCGCACGACCTAAGGCCACGCGGGGCGCCGCCTGTTGGTGGCGCCGTGCGGCCTTGTGCCGTGCGGGGCGCCACCCGCGGGCGGCGCACAACGACCGCGGGCGGCGGTGTCCGCCCGGGCATCGAGCGGGCAGGCGCCGCGCGGGTGCCACTCGCGGGCGCGCGCCAGGCGCGCGCTTGTGTAGCGGGGGCGCACCCGGGGGCGCAGGGGCCGCACGGGGCGCCACCCCGGCGGGCGGCACGGGCGCGCACGGGCGGGCCACCCGCGCGGCGCACGCGCGGCGGCCTCGTGCCGCGCGGCGGCGCCGCCGCGGGGCCCGGTGGCACCCGCCACGGGCAGGCGCCGCACGGGCGCCACCCCGCGGTCGCGCGCCGCGCGTCTCGTACCGCCGGGGGGAGCCCGCGGGCGTCAGGTGCCGCGCGCGGCAGTCACCGCCCGGGCGCTACCCCGCGGGCGGGGCACCGCGCGGGCCTCGTGCCGCGTGGGCCGCCCGCGGGCGGCGGTGCCCGCGCGGGCAGGCACCGCGGTGTCCACGCGGGTAGGCGCCGCGCGAGCGGGTGCCGCGCGGGGAGCCGTCGTGCGTCGTGAGCACGACACTACTGGGTTTTTGTCGCGTTGTTGGGTTTTGGGTTTCGTTTTTGCGGCATGGTGCGTCAAGTGTGACTTATCGTTCTTTTGGGGACTTCTTTAGTCTAGGTGCGGAGGCGGGAGTGTGTCAACGTTCAAGGTGTCCCAATCTTCGCTCAACAAGTGGGTACTTTCGCAATAAATTTGGTGTCTGTTATCGTTATGACAAGCGTAATAAAGTAGATGTATCGTGTTAACTGTTTAAACCAGTTGCATGTGTAATTCCCGTTCTTTCATTGCTAACTGTGGTGATTGAGTGTCGCGGTGCTTAACACACGCCGGTTTCGACTATTATGCTCATAGATGCTACACGCACACGGCAGTTTGGCCACCGATTGGGTGTACTTTTCCGGAATTATGGTACGTTGACCCGTGTACCCACGAAGATAAAGGTGTCGAGTTGGGACCCCTCACGGTTACTATAGGAGCAGCACTAGTACCGTGGAGGGGTTAAAAGCAATGCGCGAGCAAAGTGATCGTTCACGTGGGGGTCTTTAGACCTTCCGACAGGTGTTCTATTATTAAAACAGGAGATAACGGTGACTCATGAGGGGGAAAGCGAATGTTCCGGTGTATCGGTTTGTCTTACCAATACTCTTTATTGCTATGTTTATCTACTTTATTTGTCACTGACTTTCCCACACTGTGATAGGTCCGACTAGGTGTATTAGCCGGGACGATGGTGAGGCAAGGCGTCTTAGAGGACATTAGCCATATGAGGCTTTATTTCGTCGTTCTGGCTTTGGGTTATCTCATCTCCGTTTCATTTAGTTATTTAGTTCTCAGTTGCTTGGCTGTGGAATATTACGGGATGTTGGATTGAGAGTTATTTTAGTGATGTGATCTTTGTTATGCTTTTTATTGACTGTATGTGGGCATGTTTTTATACCAAACAAAAGGATTTCGAAAATACTTTCTAAAACCAAGTGTCGTGTGGGCACTACTTTGTAAACCTCTGGATTTATCCTTTCAAAAGATGTAGCCACCCTAAAGAGACTCGCGGAAATACTTTGGAAAACTGGGTGTCGTGTGGACACCATTGTAAACCCGTAGTCTCATCTCTTGATGTCGTGAATGAAAACTTTAGTTTTGGTTAATGGTATTACTTCTTTTCCTTGTATTCAATGTGACTGTGTGGTTAAGAAGATGTTGTGAATGTAACGTCGTGCATATATAAAGGAGACTCTATCCGTCTACAGAGCGAATTTGCATAGTGGCGGGTCTGACGCGCACCGGTAGGCGAGGTTATTTTCAAAAGAAATATAATATATATATATATATATATATATATATATATATATTATATATAATATATATATATACGTTTTTCCGCTTAAACTACAATTCCCTGCGGGGCTGACAGATTATATGGTATCAGAGAAAAACAACTTTAAACACAGTACTCGGTGACCAACATCCAGAGTGCATAACACACAGCGATTGAAACAGGAGATAACCAAGGTGTAGGTGCGTTAGACCGCGAGTGTGGAGAGGAAAAAGGGGGGATTTAATTTTGGTGCGTTCGTAGGTCAAAGTGCTAGGCCAGTAACCTTAGGGTTAACGCGGTTTCTCTGTATACAGCAGATAATGGCCCGGACTAGGTTGTCGGCAGATAACGCGAGTGCAGAAAGTACGGCCACGACCACCGCGGAGAGCCAACTTCTCCGACAGCAACTGCCAGAGATGGCCGGGCAACTGGCGACGCTGACAGAACAAGTCCGTCAGTTAATGCAGCGACAGCCAACCGCACCAGTGGAGGACACCCCGATCCCTCCGCCCGGATCGACCACCCCCACTACGGGACCGCCAGGGGCAGGTGGTGCAACTGCAGTTGCGCCCCTTCAGACCTCGACGACGGGTGTGTCGACAGAGCAACCTACAACACCTTGGACATACCCACCCCGGCGGCTTCAGGGCCCGCACCGGGAACAACTGTGGGGGACTCAGCAAGGGAAGCGGTGATGACCCTTACTCCCGGGGTGTCCACAGCTGCAGGAGAGGCAACAAATCAGCGGACCGAACGGGAAAGAGTGAGGACAAACCTGGCGGAGTTTAAGAAGCACGATCCGCCCACCTTCGAAGAAGAAACGACCGACCCTTGGGTCGTAGAGAAATGGTGTGACTCCATGGAGAAGCTCTTTGAAGACCTAATGATGGAAGAGCATGAGCGAGTTCCCTTGGCTGTCCACTATCTTGAAGGAAACGCTCGTATTTGGTGGAAGACGGTATGCCCGGACCCGTCGAAGGCCACTGCACTTCCGTCGTGGTCTACGTTTAGAGAGGAATTGTTCAGAGCGTTCTTCTCCAACAGTGTTAAGCGACAGATGGAGGATGACCTCAAACACATCAAGCAAGGGAATCGGTCTGTCATGGAGTACCCGCGAGAGTTCGTGAGATTAGCCAATTGTGTCCCCTTCGTCATACGGGACGAATCTCACAAGGCCCGCCTTTTTGTAGATGGGCTACGGAGCGACATCTTCGAAGTCGTCCAAGCAGCGAATTTACACACCTTTCGGGCAGTGGTCGATAGGGCCACTATCGTGGAACGTGGGTTTGCTATCACACGTGCCCGACGTGAGGGCTCAGAGTATAACCGGGACAAGAAGCGGTCACAGTCCTACCCTAGAGGGGGCTTTTTCTGGCGGGAACCGGCCTCCAAAGTACCCAAGACGTCAACAATGGACTAAGAGCACACCGTCGGGGACAATGGCCGGTGGACAAACCCTGCATTATCTACATAGGAGCGCACGCGAGTTACATAATGCTTTAAGAGACACGACCACTGTTATCGCTGCGGCGGCAGCCTGGACATCTCCGATTCAGCTGCCCCTTGAACATGGGGGCGTCATCCTCCGCAGCTTCCACCCCGACACCACAACCGCAGGGGACGAGGAAGAGCATCATCGGAGCACCCCCACGCCCCTCAATCTCTCGACAGGAGAGGGAAACGCGACCACAACCTGAGGGAGGGTCTACTCGATGAACCAGCGGGAGTCTGAACCACCGGAGGACGTAGTAGCAGGTATTACCTTAATTTCTGATTTTGGAGCTCGAACCCTGTTTGACACCGGAGCATCTCGCTCCTTCGTATCCCGCACCTTTACACATACACACCTTCTAGAGGGTAGGCCCTATGCAACCTAATGACTGTCCATACCCCTGGGGGACCAATTGAAGCAACTAGCTTCATATCCTTCCTGCTTGATAAAGGGGGAGGTTTCTTGCCCTTGGGATTTAGTGGTCATCCCGTTGAAAAGAGTTCGACGTGGTGCTAGGCATGGATTGGCTCACCGAGTACCAGGCGGTGATCGATTATGAGAAGCGTCAGTTACGACTGCAGAAAACGAGTTTTTCGGAACACGTGTACTTAGCATGTAAAAGCACTTTCTTCTCAACCGTTATCTCCGCGTCTCGAGCCAGGAAATTAATGGATGGCGGGTGTGTGGCTTATTTGGCCTCGGTGGACCTAGCAGCCCGACCCACCCCCTCGCTTTCTGACATCCCAGTCGTAAGGGAGTTTTCAGACGTGTTCCCGACTGAACTCCCTGGGATGCCACCCGATCGAGAGGTCGACTTCCCTATTGAACTACTCCCAGGCACTCAACCCCATTACCAAAGCACCGTACCGGATGGCCTTCGCCGAGCTGAAGGAACTGAAAGCACAATTGGAAGACCTTCTGGATAAAGGCTTCATCAGACCAAGCGTGTCGCCATGGGGCACACCTGTTCTGTTCGTAAGGAAGAAGGACGGGAGCCTTTGCTTTGTGCATAGATTATCGGAAAATAAACAAGGTCACAATAGGAACAAGTACCCCCTGCCGCAGATCGATGATTTGTTCGACCAATTGCAAGGAGCAACGGTGTTCTCAAAGATCGATCTGCAGTCCGGCTATCATCAGCTCAGAGTCAGGGGTGAAGATATCCCCAAAACAGCTTTCCGGACGCGTTATGGCCACTACGAATTCACAGTAATGCCGTTCGGGCTCACCAACGCCCCAGCGGTGTTCATGGACATGATGAATAGGGTGTTTAAACCTTTCTTAGACCAATTCGTAGTGGTCTTCATTGATGACATCCTCGTCTACTCCCGCACAGATGAGGAACATGAGGAACATTTGCGTTTAGTCCTTCAGACCCTCCGGGACCAGAAACTATATGCCAAACTCAAAAGGTGTGAGTTCTGACTCCGCGAGGTGGACTTTTGGGGCATATTGTCTCGGCGTCTCGAATTGCAGTGGACCCGAGAAAAATAAACTCTGTGGCCGACTAGCCCCGACCGTCAGCAGCAACGGAGATTCGAAGCTTCTTAGGATTGGCAGGGTATTACAGGTGCTTTGTGGAAGGTTTCTCCAAGATAGCCACCCCCTTAATCGTCTAACCCGGAAAGGGGAGAAATTTATCTGGACGGACCAATGCCAGAAGAGTTTCGAGGAACTCAAAGATAAATTGACGCGGGCCCCGGTGCTCGCTCTGCCGGAGCCCGGGGAGGACTATGAAATTTATTGTGACGCGTCGCAGAGCAATCTTGAGAGCGTACTTATGCAACAGGGAAAGGTCATAGCCTATGCGTCAAGACAGCTCAAGGAATACGAACGGAACTACCCCACACACGACTTGGAGCTTGCAGCAGTCGTGTTCGCTCTTAAGCTGTGGAGACACTACCTATACGGGACACACTGCAATGTGTATTCCGATCATCAGAGCCTCAAGTACCTTTTCACTCAGAAGGAGCTAAACTTACGGTAAAGGCGGTGGCTCGAGCTACTAAAAGACTACGATTTGTCGATCCACTACCACCCCGAAAAGGCAAATGTGGTGGCCGACGCCTTGAGCCGCAAGGGGCAGACGGGGGAATCATTGACGAACGCCTTTAATCAGCAGGATCGTCTGATTGCAGAGTTCTCGTAATTAAGACTGGAGGTAGTACCGGTGGGTACGGTCGCACAACTCCTGACTCTGGTGGTTGGGCCTACCTTGCTCGATAAGATCTTGGAAGAACAATCGACAGACACCCAGTTACAGCTTGTGCGAGATAGAATAACTTCGGACCAAGGGGGCGATTTCGCGATAGGCTCTGATGGCACAATACAGTTCCGAGGACGAATATGCGTGCCTGACCTACCGGAACTCAAGGAAGAAATTCTGAGGGAAGCACATATTGCTCCCTACTCAGCGCACCCTGGGGGAACGAAGATGTATAAAGATATTAAACAAACCTTCTGGTGGCCTAAATTGAAGGGGGACGTAACACAATTCGTGGCGCATTGCTTGGTGTGTCGACAAGTAAAGGCTAAACATCAATGCCTAGCAGGGAAGTTACAGCCGTTACCCGTGCCGGAATGGAAATGGGAGAGGATTAAGATGGATTTCGTGACCGGCTTTCCGAGATCGCCACAAGGACATGATGCAATATAGGTCATAGTAGATCGTCTGACAAAATCGGCCCATTTCTTGCCCATTCACACGACATGGACTCGAGACCGACTAGCGCAAACCTACATTAATGAGGTGGTGAGGTTGCATGGGATACCGGCGTCCATTACTTCGGATAGAGACACGCATTTTGTGTCAAACTTTTGGCAGAGCCTGCAATGGGCAATGGGGACCAAACTATATTTTAGTACGGCTTTTCACCCGCAAACCGATGGGCAATCGGAACGGGTGATCCAGATCCTCGAAGACATGCTCCGAGCATGCATACTCGACTTAGGTGAGGGGTAGTCTCGGTACCTACCCCTTGTGGAATTCGCCTACAATAACAGCTACCAAGCCAGCATCCAAATGGCACCGTACGAGGCCCTATATGGGCGCCGCTGTCGGTCTCCAATATGCTGGGACGACTTGGGGGAGCGCAAGTTTTTGAAACCAGATTTAGTAGAGGAGACCGAAGCGAAAGTGAGCCTTATCAAGCAACGGCTGCTGACTGCCCAGAGCCGACAGAAAAGTTACGCGGACCATACGACGAGGATTTGGAATTCATGGTGGCGAGCATGTGTTGCTCCGAGGTTCACCTTCAAAGGGGACCCGACGTTTCGGCCTGAGAGGGAAGTTAAGTCAGAGGTACGTGGGACCGTTCGAGATCCTAGAACGCGTGGGCCCGGTGGCATACCGGTTGGCCTTGCCGCCGAATCTTGATCGAGTCCACAACGTGTTTTACGTCTCAATGCTCCGGAAGTACCTCCCCGACCCCTCTCATGCCCTAAATGTTTCCACTATCGAACTGCAAGAGGACTTAAGCGTCGAGGAGACGCCGGTGCGAATCTTAGCGCGAGAAGACAAGAAATTACGCAATCGGACCATCCCATATGTAAAAGTCCAGTGGAGCAATCACGAAGAATGCGAAGCAACTTAGGAACTGGAACCGAAGATGAGAGAATGTTTTCCGGAATTGTTTATCGAGGGTTGAGAATAAGTTTCGAGGACAAAACTTCTTATAAAGTGTGAGTGGTGTAATGTCATGACTTTTCGAGTAATATTTTACCCACCTGTTAATAAAGTACTTTTTAGAAAAGTTGAATTATCGATTTTTCTTAAGTTGACCGCCGTGCTGTCGGGTATTTTCTGTGAAAAGGGCTCGAAAAACGATGACCGACAGTGCGATCGAATCTGAAATCCAACCTAGGGATCTCCCGTAACAGGGTTTTTAGGGTGGCGGTGACTTAGCGCGCATCGGAATCCGTGCTGAATATCCGGCACGCTTTCCGAAAAAATGTGGATTTATCCCGTACAATTAAATAATTATTTATTAGTAAATAATTATTTAGATGTGGAATTTATTCGTACGTACTAGAGAAAATCCCACTTTTCGCAAAAAGAGAAACCCTAGCCGGAGAGAAAGAGAAAGAAAAGAAAAGAACGAAACCCTAACCAGAGAAAAAAGAGAAGAGAGAGGAAGAAGGCAGAGGAGTCCGATCACCCCGATCAACGTACTGAAAACGGGAGTGCGATCGGATCGTCTTCCCCGTCGGAATCGCGGTAAGTGGAATTTGTTTTATAGTATTGTTGGGGTTTTCGTGTCTTTTTTCTCTAGTCGTCGTCGCCGCCGTCCGTCGCCGTCGTCATCGCCCGCCGCCGCTGCCACCGCCCGTCCTAGGGCCACGCGGGGCGCCGCCCGCTGTGGCGCGCGCCGCGCGGCCTTGTGCCGCGCGGGGCGCCACCCGCGGGCGGCGCGCACGCCGGACTGCGGGCGGCGGCATCCGCGCGGCCTCGTGCCGAGCGGGCGCCCGCGGTGGCAGGCGAGCGTGGCATCCGCGCGGGCAGGCGCCACCCGGCGCGCACGCGGGCATCACCGCGCGGGCGCCACCAGCGGGCGCCGCGCCGCGCGCCTCGTGCCGCGCGGCAGGCACCGCACGGGCGCCACCCGCGGGTGCGCGCCGCGCGGCCTCGTGCCGTGCTGGCAGGCAACGCGCGAGTGCCACCCGCGGGCGCGCGCCGCGTAGGCGCCACCAGCGGGCGCGCGCCGCGCGGCCTCGTGTCGCGTGGAGCGCCCGCAGGCGGCGGCACCCGTGCGGGCAGGCACCGCACGGACGCCACCCGCGGATGCGCGCCGCACGGCCTCGTGCTGCGTAGGGCGCCGCCCGCGGGCGGCGGCGTCCGCGCGGGTAGGCGCGCCGCGGGCGGGTGCCACGCGGGGAGCCGTCGTGCGTCGTGAGCACGCCGCTATTGGGTTTTTGTTGCGTTGTTGGGTTTGGGTTCCGTTTTTGCGGCATGGTGCGTCAAGTTGACTTATCGTTCATTTTGGAGACTTCTTTAGGTCCAAGTGCTGAGCGGGAGTGTGTCAAGGTTCAAGGTGTCCCGATCTTCGCGCAACAAGGTGGGTATTTCGCAATAATTTTGGTGTATGTTATCGTTATGACAAGTGTAATAAAGTAGATGTATCGTGTTAACTGTTTAAACCCATTGCATTAGTAATTCCCGTTCTTTCATTGCTAACTATAGAGACTGAGTGTCGCGGTGCTTAACACACGCCGGTTTCGGCTATTATGCTCATAGATGCCTACACGCACACCGGCAGTTTGGCCACCGATTGGGTATACTTTTCCAGAATTGTGTTACGTTGACCCCTGTACCCCACGAAGGTAAAGGTGTCGAGTGGGGCCCCTCACGGTTACTATAGGTGCAGCACTAGTACCGTGGAGGGGTTAAAAGCAATGCGCGAGCAAAGTGATCATTCACGAGGGGGTCTTTAGACCTTCCGACAGGTGTTCTATTATTAAAACAGGAGATACGGTGACTCATAAGGGGGAAAGCGAAATGTTCCGGTGTATCGGTTTGTCTTACCAATACTCTTTATTGCTATTTCTCTACTTTATTTGTTTGTCACTAACTTTCCCCACACTGTGACAGGTCCGACTAGTGTATTAGCCGGGACGATAGTGAGGCAGCGTCTAGAGGACATTAGCCATATGAGGCTTATTTCATCGTTCTTGCTTTGGGTTATCTCATCTCCGTTTCATTTAGTTATTTAGTTCTCAATTGCTTGGCTGTGGAATATTGCGGATGTTGGATTGAGAGTTATTTTAGTGATGTGATCTTTGTTATGCTTTTTTATTGATTTGTATGTGGCATGTTTTATACCAAACAAAAGGGTTCGAAAATGCTTTCCAAAACCAAGTGTCGTGTGGGCACTACTTTGTAAACCTCTGGATTTATCCTTTCAAAGATGTAGCCGCCCTAAAGAGACTCGCGAAATACTTTGGAAACTGGTGTCATGTGGACACCGTTTGTACACCCGTAGTCTCATCTTTGATGTCGTGAATGAAAACTTTAGTTTTTGGTTAATGGTATTACTCTCTCTTCCGTTGTATTTAATGTGACTGTGTGGTTAAAGAAGATGTTGTGAATGTAACGTCGTGCATATACAAAGGAGACTGTCTGTCTACAGAGCGAATTTGCATATGTGGCGGGTCTGACGCGCACCGGTAGGCGAGGTTGTTTTCAAAGGAAAAAAATTATATATACGTTTTTCGCTTAAACTACAATTCCTCCGGGGCGTGACAAGGATGCTACGATTCAAGGATGCAACGTTGGTAGGCGTGTGAGGACCAGAATTCCCACGTAAGGATTACTATTGCATCAGCAACTTATGGAGGCCTATGTAGTGTGTCGACGGTGTTTGTGTGCAAATTGGACACAAGTGATGGACTCAGTGTGTAAAATGGATCACGAGTACATTCGGATGCCTCCGTCGAATTTTAGAAGTAGTTTTGCGCGAAATGGACATTAGATTTGGATTCAGTGCAGAAAAACAATGGAAATCACTGCTTGGTTGTATTTTTCTGAGTCTGGACGCCCGAAAACGGACACCCGGAAGATTTCTAGTGTTTTCGGGTGCACGGTGGACTGGTGGACCGAGGTGGTGCCACGTGGCGGCTTCCCGTTGGCGCCGTATGCCCCGTGGCGGGGCTGGAGGCGCGGCGCAGTGGGCCCGGCCCGCGGGAGTAGGCGCGGGCAGGCGTGCGGGTGAGCGCGGTGCAGTAAGGGCGGCGTGCCACGTGGCGTCTTCCCATTGGCACGGTATGGACAGGTGGCGGCAGACGATTGGATGGTGCAGCAGGCGCGGTCCACGGGTTAGCGCAGCAGGCGCCTCGGGAAGCGTGCGTGGCAAGGGGCAGGAGACACGGCGTGGGCGCACGTGGGCGCGACGCTCGATACGTTGACGCGCGGGTTCCCGCGCGTAGGCGCGCCATGCGTCAGCGCCCACGCGGGCCACGCGGCGCAACGCGTGTAGCAGGATTGGCTGTTGGCTATTCGGGGGTGACGTGGCGCAACCAGGTTAATCCGGGCGCTGGATGGACGGTTGGATCGGGCGTTACTGTTGGCACCCGAAACTTTTGGGCGCTCGGAAGATGTCCCCCAATGTATTTTTCATTCGGATTTCAGCCTATAAATAGGCTTTGGGTGTCCTTTGTGCAGGATTTTGGCAGTTCTGTCACGCCCCCGGATTTAAATAAGCGAAAAAAACATGTACTTTTTTTTTTTTTTTTTTTTAAAGAACACCCACCAGACACGTGCACAGATCCGCCACATACGCGAGAGTCCTCGACGAAAACAAACAGAGCGACCCTTGCGTATGCACGGTGTAGGATATACAACATCACTTAAACTACACCAGTCAAGTATGAAAAGAGAAGGAAAAAAGTAACCATACACCATATCCAATAAGGCCACCATATTTTGAAAGGATAAATCCACGGGTTGTAAAACGGTGCACACACGACACCTAATTTTTAAAAACGTTTTCGTAATCTTTTTCTTTGATTTGAAAATTGGCCGAACCAACAGTTAATAAGGGAATACCGTTCATCCACAAAAAGACATAATACAATCCCAACATCCACAATAATGTATCACATGCACATAAGCTAACTAATCGAAATAATCAAAACGAATTAAAGGAAAGGTCACCAGCCCCAAACGAGGCTAAAATCCTCTAGTCGCAGCCTCAATGTCGTCCCGGATCCCACTCCTGACCGAACCTGTCACAGTATGGGAAGTCAGTGACAAAACGAGTAAGAGGTAAATGTAAAATGAGTAAGATGCTATAAATACTGAGAATAAAGCAAACCGAAAGACCAAAGCATCCACACTCTCCTTCATGAATCAACAGTAATCCCCTGTAAATCGAAACAAAGCACTTGCCAAATGGTCCAAAGACCTCTGGCAAAAGAAGACACCTTGCTCTCACCTTGGTGCTTTTAACCCCTCCATGGCACTTGTGCAGCACCGTAAGTAACCGCAAGGGGTCCCCACTACGTCATCTTGTGGGGTACACGGGTCAACGTACCACTTCTCAGGAAAAGTATACCAATACGGTGGCCAAACCGCTGGTGTGCGTGCAAGCAACCATGAGCGTAGTAACTAAGGTCAACGTGTAATATAGAGCACCGTGATGCTCGGTCGCAACAGATAGTAATAATAAGAATTTTTATGCATTTTAGGGGTTAGTCAAGATTCAAAAACGCTATTACCTTACTCTTTCATATTACAAATAGAACCAAACTCCAAGAAAAAACGCACGAAAGGGTACCCACCTTAAAGTGTGTTGACCAAAACACCTGAAATCGCCCCACGCCTTCGTACGATTCCCGGACCTAGGAAGTCCCCACAAAAAAGAAACATCAATAAGCTAAACCGTCCCCTACGAAACTCGTAGCCCCGAACTCTGTCCAGAAAACATAGAGAAACCCAAGACCCATCCTGACGGGGCGCAAAGATGACGCGGCGCAGGCATGCGACAGCCCGTGCGTATCCGCAGCCGCGCGTGGCGCGGCAACACAGCTACCCCGCGCGGCACCAACCCCGCGCGGCGCGCAAGTGGCGTGGCGGCATCAGCAGCCCAGCACGGGGACCCAGCCCCGCGTGGGCGCCCAAGCGGGGCGGCAGCAACAGCTGCCCCGCGTGGCGCGCAAGAGGCGCGGTGGCATTAGCGGCCCCGCGCGGGCCCTAGCCCAGTGCGGGCGCGCAAGCGGTGCGGCGGCATGCTGCCCTGCACGGGCACCAGCCCCGCGCGATGCGGTAGCATAGCTGCCCTACGCGGGCACCAGCCCCGCGTGGGCGCGCAAGTGGCGCGGCGGCATGCTGCCCCACTCGGGCACCAGCCCCGCGTGACGCGCAAGTGGCGCGGCAGCATGCTGCCTCGTGAGGCACCAGCCCCGCGCGGCGTGCAAGGGGTGCGGCGGCAGCCCCGCGCGGGTTGTTTCCCTCGCGCGGCGCGGCGACGGCTAGGGCATCCTAGCGTCGCCCAAACAACAAAACCAAGAACGCAAAACCCAAAACCAAAAACACGAAACTAAGAACGACGAAAACGCGAGAGAAGATAAACGCCGCTAACCTCACTCAATCGGAGAAGACGACCCGATCTCGTTCCTCGCGATAGTGAGAAGCTGGATCCGTACCCCGTTGACGGTGACTCTTTGATCCCGGCTTCCGGCACGTTGATCGAAGAAGATGGAAGATCAGATCTCTTTTTCCTCTCCGAACTAAGGTTTTTTTCGTTTCTTGAAAGATGTTAATAAAATAATTTTAATTATATTTCACTTGTACGTATAAAATAAAACCCTCATTCAGTATATAAAAGGACTCCCATCTCCTCGAAAACGCGGCCGATCATCAAACGTCCGTGACAGTTAGCATGGATTCCCGATGCACCCGACGAACACCGCTACCTTCAAAACCCATTCCGAGAGATCCACAAATCGGATTTCAGATCCGATCGCTTTGTCGTCACCCGTTTTTTGAGCTCTATCATAGAAAAATGTTACGGAATTTGAGTTGGCGTATTTCGTGAAAGTGTTAAGTCTTGAAGATTGAAGATGAAAGAACTTTGGATCATATACCTCAATCTCAAGAAAGAAGAATTCAAAAGGATCAGGTATGTTTAACTAAAGATTTTTGGTGATCCGAATACTTCTTGTAGTGTAGAAACACCTGGAAGAATTTTAATTGCATAAAAATCAAAAACTGGACATGGGACATGTTCAGGATCCGGATCAGAGCCTTGCAATCCGGATCCCGAAGGGTGTTGTTCATACAATGGTTCAATCCGGATCGTAGCAGATTGTGATCCGGATCCCGAATGTTATGTTTTGAAATTGTATGAACGATCCGGATCGGAACGATCCGGATCCCGAACCCTTGGATTTCTGGAATCGTCAATCTCTTTACGACGATCCGGATCGCAGTAAATCCGATCCGGATCGCCGTCCGTAAAAATTTCCAGAAAAGGTTGTTTTTGATCCTTATCTTCTTCCAATGGTTTCTAACCTATAAATAGACCCTATGATTCATTTTTAGGGTATCGGACTTAAAAAAAAAAAATAGCCGAAAGAAAAAATCCACATATAGAGAAGAAAGGAAATCAATAGATTTATTCTATGTTTCTTCATCTATATTGATTGATTTGATTCTAGGTTTTCCATACTCAGATTTTGAGTAGAATCAAATCAATGAATACTTAGATGGTATTTCCGATCTATTTCTAATCTAAGTATTCGGCGGATCATCACCACCCAAAAACAACGATTTACCCCAAATCGGCGCGTGGACTCGCGTGGCCTTGTGGATTCAAGGTGCAACCGCTCTCGTGGATTCGGAGCGAGGTACGTTCGTGGATTCGAAGCGTGCTACTGGGTGAAGACCGTGGATTCGGTCGGACGTCGTGGACTCGACGTTGGACGCTGTGGATTCAGCGTTGGGCGCGGATCGTGGATTCGAGAAGCGTCGTGGAGCGAGCGGAGAAGATCTACTAGGAGCGTATGGTAAAAGGTTGAGTCGTCTGTGAGTACGTTATATCACCTTGTACGTGTGTTAATTCTAGTGGATTTCGCCGTGTTATCGGTCCCGTGGTTTTTTACTCCGGTTTGGAGTTTTTCCACGTAAAAATCTTGCGTGTTCTTTTATTTTTCCGCATTGGGTTTTATTGCGCAATGATTTTTTGAGTGTTTATTGTTTACACCTATTCACCCCCCTCTAGGTGTTTTTTCCCCTATTTAGATCCATATTATATAACCCAACAAGTGGTATCAGAGCGGGAATAGGGTTGTAAACAATGGTTGAAGGTGGAAACATCAATCGACCCCCTTTCTTTGATGGAACAAATTATGCGTACTGGAAAGTACGGATGAAAGCCTTTTTAATTTCCATCGACGAAAGGGTGTGGCAATCAATTGAATTAGGATGGTCTAATCCAACTGAAATTTTAGATGATGTTCGCACCTTAAAACCTAGGTCGAAATGGACCAAGGAAGAGATAGATTATCTTCTTACAATGGCAAAGGAATTAATGCTCTATTTAATGCTTTGTCACAAACTGAGTTCTCTCGCGTCTCGGCATGTGAGACTGCGAAAGAAATCTGGGATGTTCTTCAAGTTACGCATGAGGGAACTAACCTTGTGAAGATTCAGAAACTGCAAATGCTTACGAGCAAGTTTGACTCTATCTCTATGGCAGAGAATGAATCTTTCACTGACTATTACACACGATTGCAAGACATCGTAAACTCATGTGCTAACTTGGGAGAGAAGATTCCAGAATTTAAAGTTGTAAGAAAAATTCTAAGAACTCTTCCTGAACGATTTCGCCCGAAGGTCGCAGCCATTGAAACAATTAAACACCCGGACGAAATGCGTGTAGAAGAATTAGTAGGTGCTTTACAAACTTATGAAATGACATTTCCTACTAACTATTCTTCTGGAAAGGCATCCTCTTCTAAGTCTTCAGGTTACGCATTGAAATCAACTAAAGAAGAAGACGCGGATTCATCCTCCTCGGACGACGACGAGAACCTTTCTATGGAGGACTTTGAGAAGCAGCTCGCTCTCTTGACAAGGAAGTTTCGCCGCAACTTTCGAAGGGGTAATTCAAGCAAAACTCCATCCTTCGGAAAGTCGAAGAAAGGCAAGGGTTCTTCAAGCTACAAGTCAAGAAAGCAAGAGAACTTCTCAAAGGATAAGAAAAGTTCAGAGGGACAAGTTCAGTGCTTCAAATGTCGAGGCTACGGCCACATTGCAACGGAGTGTCCCAACAAGAATCCGGCAAAGAAGAAAGCGATGCAAGTCGTTACTTGGGATGACAACTCCACGTCAAATGAGTCATCCTCAAGTGATGAAGAAGACAACGCGACAGCTTTCCACGCGTCCACTACATCTTCACCCTTCATGTGCTTAATGGCAAGTACATCCGATTCCTTGTCCAACTCCTCTGTTGAAAAGATTGCAACGGACGATGAATCGATGATTCTGAAGGTGAAGATTTTGCTCTTGCCTACCATAAGCTTTTGAGGGATTCAAAGAAACTGGCTAAGCAAAACAAGGGGTTGAAAGGGAGATTGCAGGATCTCGAAGAAGAAGTAAAAAGGGTAACCTCTCTCTCAACCGATCTTGAAGTGGAAAGGGATAATCTGATTAAAACAAATGTTTCCCTTCAAGAGTCCAATGAGCAACTCGAGAAGAATTATATGGATATGGTGAACAAAGCGAATTACTTCTTGAAGCTCTACGGCGAGGCTCGACAGGAAAAATTGGAAATGACGGAGACCATACGCCAACTAAAGGATGACTTAAAGAGATTTTCTTCTGGAAGGAGTAAGTTGGACAGACTTCTTGGTCTTGGTCAAACAAATAAGTTCGGCCTCGGATACACTCAAACTGGAGACATTCCAAGTTCGAGTGGGACAGTATTTGTGCCTCAGTCGGTATCTCCTCCTCCGACACCGGAATTCACGACAAGCAACGACAACAAGCCTACTTCATCCTCCTCGGGATCGTCAAGAACTAAGGTATGTTTTCGTTGTGGCATTTCAGGGCACATAAGGAGAAATTGCAAGACGGGAGCCAAACGCACACCTCAAGCACCTCTTGCAATGACTACCAAAAAGGTGATTCCTCAGAAATCAAATGCAAATCATTTGAAGGAAAAGAGCCTTGGTAGTTCACCGCTCAAGACGACATCATCAAGGAGCAGCAATTCTTCAACAAGACGCTTTCACCTAGGAGATCAACTTCACGACCATTACCGACGCATTCCAAAAAGGTTTGGGTGCGCAAAGGTGAAATTTTCCCTTGTCTTGTTACCAATGTTTCCTTGCATGCATATGATAGTTCGTCTTGGTATCTGGATAGCGGGTGTTCCCGTCATATGACCGGTGACAAAAACTGTTTTCAAACATTTGAGAAAAACTCCGGAGGACTTGTTGTTTTCGGAGATGGTCGGTCTTCCAAAATTGTTGGAAAGGGAACGGTAGCTATTCCAGATGGCCCGGTTCTAAATAATGTGTTATTTGTTCATGGCCTTAAGACTAACCTCATAAGCATAAGTCAACTTTGTGATAATGGTTATTCAGTTAATTTTTCATCTGATAAATGTACTGTAACTGACAAGAACCATGCTTTCTTTTTAAAAGGGGTTAGATCAGAAAACAATTGTTATGTAGTTCCTACTAAATTTCTGAAAAATGTAACCTAGCATCTTTGAAAAATGAAACACTTTGGCATGAAAGGCTAGGTCACATAAACTTTAAGGAACTTGCTAGAATTTCAAACAAAGATGTGGTCAAGGGGGTTCCGAAACTTTCTTTTGAACAAAACATTGTGTGTGGCGGTTGCCAAAAGGGAAAACAGTCTAGGACTGCACACAAGAACTTGAACCACATAGGTACAAAACGGCCTTTGGAACTTTTGCACATGGACTTAATGGGGCCAACTCGTCAACCATCTTTGGGAGGTAAATGGTATATTTTCTTATTGGTTGATGATTTTCTAGATATACTTGGGTAGCATTTTTAAAAGAAAAAGCTGATACTTTTGATTCTTTTCTCGAAATCTGCCATCGTATTATGATTGAAAAGAATGAAAGGATTACTCGAGTTAGAAGTGATAGAGGTGGAGAATTCATAAATTCCAAATTCATTGATTTTTGCACTTCTAATGGCATTAAACATGAATTCTCCGCACCTTATACACCTCAACAAAATGGTGTAGTCGAGCGCAAAAACAGGGTCGTACAGGAGATGGCACGTGTTATGCTTCATAGCCGGAACTTACCTTTATATTTTTGGGCTGAAGCGGTGAACACTGCTGTCTATGTTATTAATCGAGTGTATTTGCGCCCGGGGACTTTGAATACACCATATGAACTATGGTTTTGTAGAAAACCTAACATCAAATATTTTCGTATCTTTGGGAGTCGGTGTTTTATTTTACGTGATCGCGAAAATCTTGGAAAATTTGACTCTCGAAGTGACGAAGGGATTTTCTTAGGTTATTCTACAAACAGCAGAGCATATCGAGTTTTTAACTTAGAATCTAAGACGATCGTAGAATCGATAAATGTTAAGGTAGATGAAGCTTTTCACTTTGAATCTGAAAAATCTACCCTCGATATCTCTCTTGATGATGATACACCTGCTAATGCATCTTCTTCTAACAATTCTTTCGATAATAATGATGCATCTAACGGTTCTTCAAGTTTATCTGATGTGCAGGAATCATCTCGTGTACCTCCGTCTACTCCTCTACCTCAAACGTTACGCATCTCCAAGGATCACCCTGAATCGAACATCATTGGAGATCCACAAGAAGGAGTTAGAACACGGAGACAATTGGTTTGCGGATTTGCATGCTATGTATCTCAAATCGAACCAAAGAATGTTGATGAAGCTCTCCAAGATGACTACTGGATTAAAGCAATGCAGGAAGAGCTCCATCAATTTGAGCGAAACAAAGTCTGGGAATTAACGAAGCCTCCGAAGCAACACAATGTGATAGGTACCAAATGGATCTTCAAGAACAAGAAGAATGAAGATGGTACTATCATCAGGAACAAAGCAAGGTTAGTTGCTCAAGGCTACTCTCAAGTAGAAGGTATAGACTTTGATGAAACTTTCGCCCCTGTAGCTAGACTCGAGTCCATTCGTATATTGTTTGCGATTGCTTGTCATTTTAAAATCAAATTATTTCAAATGGACGTTAAGAGCGCCTTTTTAAATGGGTTTTTAAATGAGGAAGTTTATGTGGCTCAACCGAAAGGTTTTGTGGATCATAAACTACCTAACCATGTTTTTCGTCTGAAAAAGGCTCTTTACGGTCTGAAACAAGCACCGCGAGCATGGTACGAAAGGTTGACAAAGCACCTTTTGGAAAAGGGCTACACTCGAGGGGGAGCTGACAGGACTCTCTTTGTGAAGCATTATCAAAACAATTTCATAGTTGCACAAATCTATGTCGATGACATTGTATTTGGCGCAACAAGAGATAATGATGCTTCTAAATTCGCGGAGACCATGGAAAGCGAATTTGAGATGTCCATGATGGGCGAATTGACTTATTTTCTTGGATTACAAGTTAAACAAAACGATGAAGGAATTCACTTGTGTCAATCCAAGTATGCACTGGAGTTGGTCAAAAAGTTTGATCTTGAAAATTCTAAGGATTTTCCGACTCCAATGGGAACTAGCCATAAGGGACTTGGAAGTGAATCACATAGTGAGAATGTAGACGAGAAACTGTATCGCAGTATGATTGGAAGTCTACTATATCTCACGGCTAGTCGCCCGGATATATCCTTCAGTGTTGGGATTTGTGCGAGATATCAATCAGCACCGAAGGAGGTTCACCTGAAAGCGGTGAAACGGATCATCCGATATATCAAAGGTACAATCAATTTCGGAATTTGGTATCCTATGGGAACAAGTTTAGATATTGTTGGATACTCAGATGCCGATTGGGCTGGATCAGTGGATGACCGGAAAAGCACGAGTGGTGCATGCTTCTATCTTGGCCATTGCCTTGTTGCATGGCACAGTAAAAAGCAGAATTGCATAGCACTCTCGACTGCCGAAGCGGAGTACATTTCTGCAGGAAGTTGTTCAACCCAATTGATTTGGATGAAAAGCGTGTTGAGCGATTTCCGGATTTCAGCATCTTCGGTAACCATTTTATGTGACAACACTAGTGCTATTAACATTTCTAAAAACCCTGTGTTGCACTCTAGAACAAAACATATTGAACTTAGATATCATTTTCTTAGAGAGCTAGTTGAATCAAATATTCTTCAACTGTCATATATTTCAACTGAGGATCAATTAGCTGATATCTTAACAAAACCTTTGGATCAAAAACGTTTTATTCACTTGCGTAAAGCAATTGGCATGCTTTCCTTGAAATAACTCTTTTTGAAACCTTTGCTTAGGTTAGGTTTTGTTTTTGTTTTTGTTTTGTTCTTTATCTATGTTTTGTACATAGGACATTAATTGAGCATAAATCATAATTGACTTTAATTGCATCCTTTTATGCATTTAGAAATTTATTATGCTTTTGATATCATAATATTTCAATGTTGCAATGATCATTTACGTTAATTAAACCATCTTTTAAGTGATCAAAGTCAATTTCTCTCTCAATGATCTCTTGGTATAGTCATTATCATATTTGATTGCTTAGTCGAGTATGAATGCGAGATCAATTTTTGGTTGAATACCTTATATATTAAATAATTGATAGCCAATTGAGGGGGAGTCAAAGAAATGTAAAATGCTCAAAAGATGTGGAAAGAGTTACATCCCAATGAGGAGTGTGAAAACTACCACCACATGGAGAAAATGAAAAAGAAAAAGATACTCCATGAATGCAAAGCAAATTTTTGTTTTAAAATTGTTGATGAAATGCATATTGAAATACTTGACTCAGTCATATTTCATGGTTGGTATAAGGTGGGATTTTTGATAAAAGATGCTCAAAGAGCCACTCCTTCAACAGATTGTCTAGATATATTATCTAACTTATCTGGGATTTCAAACATCTATTGATCTTGGTATTTCATTTTCTTTACCAAAATTGATGATTTGATAAAGGCATTACGCATAAGATCAGGATAGATGTAATTGAAGTTGTTCAACTTTAAGTGTTTTAATTTTCGTAAATTTTCGTTTCATTTTTGAGTATTTTTGATAGATTTTGTATAATCTATTTCTTGTTGTATGAAACGATGATTTTTGTTTAAAGTTGATATGGTAAAGTGCTTACATACTTTTTCTGGATTTTATGGAATTTTTCTAAATTTTTCTGGAGAAAAAGTTGAAGCCGATCCGGATCGGGGTAAGTGATCCGGATCCCGAACGCAGGATTCTTCCTGCGGGTAGCCGATCCGGATCACATTCTCGATCCGATCCGGATCACGGCTAGGGTTTTAATAGAACAAAGGGATTTGATTTCTTTTACCCTAATCTTTTGTTCTCAAGTCTCTAGAGCTTCTCTCTCTAGATTTCTTGCATCTTGGAGCTTCCAAACTCAAAGTTCTTCGAATTCAAGTAAGTTTTATTGATCAAAATCTCGGTTTTTCACAGTTTTTTTTTTTTTCTCAAACGTGAGTTGAAATCATGGATCTTTTTCGTTTGTGAATGGTTTTTGATCAAATTTCTTTTGAAATAAGAACTCTGGGTCAATTAGTTTTGATTTTATGCTGGGTTTTCTCAAGATTAACGAATTTTTGGGCTTCGATTTCTAAAAATTCGGTTTTAGGGCATAAAAGAGGAATTTTTGAAAATCATGGATTGATCTATTTTTAAAATTCTTTTTGCAAAACTAATTTGATTCTTAGCTTCTCTACATGATTATGATTGTTTGGGTACAATTTTTCAAATTTTTCAAAATTGACAATTTTTCATGTTCTTGAGTTGGTCTTCACAGGACTTCTTTCCTAAAAAGCACTCACAGTAATGGCATTCACTTGGATCATTCTTCTCCTGGTCTCAATGGTACATACTCGAGCCACGAACAAATTGAAGAGAGCCAAGAAAACACAACAAAAGGGTGAGTTTGTTGAGGTCAGTGACACAGAAGTGGACTGTCATGAGGTAGATTGGGCTGCATTGACAGATGATGATGATGATTCTTTGCCTGAACAAAAAGCCTCCGATGGTTCGAAGGGAAAGGCAACCATAGATACAGGAAAAGCACCTATGGCTGCACCAACCATCTCTGTGAAAAGAAAGCGGATTACTAGACGTTTTGGACTACGACAGGACACTAATGTTGACACGCCGACAGCTCCTGACTCCCCACCACGTGTGGAAGAAGTATTCGTTAACGCTGATCGTCTTAGAGCTTTTGCACATCGCGAATGCATTGGCGAGAGACATGTTAACATTGAGGAACTACGAGGTCACTCCCCTGAGTTTGGTGATTTAATTGAACAAGCCAACCTTATTCAAGTGTGCCGATTCCCAGAAACCCTTGGCTACTGTCTGCATCTTGTGAGGACCTTCTATACAAATGCACGGCACCTTCGAGAGTTTGAAAACGGTCCAATGGAATTTTACACGAATATCCAGGGCACAAGATTTAAGATTACTCCACATTTGATCGGTGAGGTTTTGAAAATGCAAGCCAGCAAGACAGAAATTCATTACCTAAAGGGAGTAAGTTTGACAAACATGATGTGGCAAAAAGTTATAGAGGGAATTTGTTTGGAGGGAACACAATCAACGGAGAAATCTGTCAAATCTAAAGAACTTCGTCTTGAGTACAGGTTTCTAAACTTCATCACATGTTACAATATCCTTCCAAATATGCAGACGAAAGTCGTGAGATGGGATCGCTTGCTATTTTTGTATCTCTTAGGACATCCGTCAGAAGCAACGGCATTAAATATCAACATTCCATACATTATCTGGAATAGAATGGCGAGATATGTTGAGCATCCTCATCCCACTGAAAGAATCCCATTTCCGTTAATTATAATGAGGATCTTAAAGAGATTCCAGGTTGATACGAGTTCAACAACCTATCATCAATGTTTGAGCATGATTGATGAGTCTACCATCGTCAAGTCCCTCCATAAATTGCCACATGTCACTCCAGTTCCTGCAAGCGGAACAAAACCCAGTACAAGCACTGCCACATCACCATCACCGCCAGCACCCGCACCAGCCAATGAAGAA
The DNA here is from genome assembly GCA_029168755.2 of Tillandsia fasciculata. Classification (NCBI taxonomy): domain Eukaryota; kingdom Viridiplantae; phylum Streptophyta; class Magnoliopsida; order Poales; family Bromeliaceae; genus Tillandsia; species Tillandsia fasciculata. The sequence goes on along the minus strand of JAQOTM010000195.1, from coordinate 147,206 downwards.
TCGGTCTCATCCATTTACAAAGAACAACAACGATTATCTGTTCAGCAGGAACGGATTTCGAAGGAACAGCAAAGAATTTCCGATGAGCTTGAACTTATCACAGCAGCTCATATTACCATCACTAAGAAGGTCAATTCAATGAACCAGCGGGTGAAAAAGATGTTCTCTAAAATGGGGTGCACGAGCTCTGAAGACTCGGATTCTGATGATTGATTAGTTTTTCACTCATTTTCTTTCTTTCTTTTTGTGCAGGATTTTACTTTTAGGACTTAGTTTTTGTTCTAATTTCTTAGTTCAGTTCTTAGGTTTTTCATGTTAATGGAACTTTTAACTCTCCTTACATTTGTAGTTTTGCTACGTTTTGGCTTTGTTTTGTGACAAAAAGGGGGAGAGAGTTTAGAGAGAACTTGAACAATGATGAACAATGATGATGTGAAAACTGTGTGAATATGTGAACATTAAGGTAAGTATGACTTCAACTTCAACTTTGTTTTTTATTTGTGATTTGTTGCATGTCCCTACTAACTATTCGACTAACTATTTGGGCATGTAATATGACTAACAAGTTGATGTTGGACTAACATTTGTGACATTTGGTTTTTGAATGCTTAGAAGATATGTTGGTTTTTAACTATGATTCTCTTACATATCTGAATTCTCAAATGTCATGATGAGAATAAACTCTATCTCTGTACTTGGTTTTGTATGTTTCAATTCTTGAGGTATCTAACGAATTCTTTTGTCAAGAATGATTTCTTTGTGCAGAGATTACAGATGTCTAAGTCTAGAGTCTGTCTTAGGAGTTTATCTCATGTTTTTAATTTTTGGATCTCCATTGTAAATTTTTGTTGTATGGTGATAGCAACAAAAATATCTTTTTGAATTTTCTTTTGTGGATTTGTGTTTTGTCACGAAACCGCCAAAGGGGGAGATTGTTACGGAATTTGAGTTGGCGTATTTCGTGAAAGTGTTAAGTCTTGAAGATTGAAGATGAAAGAACTTTGGATCATATACCTCAATCTCAAGAAAGAAGAATTCAAAAGGATCAGGTATGTTTAACTAAAGATTTTTGGTGATCCGAATACTTCTTGTAGTGTAGAAACACCTGGAAGAATTTTAATTGCATAAAAATCAAAAACTGGACATGGGACATGTTCAGGATCCGGATCAGAGCCAGCAATCCGGATCCCGAAGGTGTTGTTCATACAATACTTCAATCCGGATCGCAGCAGATTGTGATCCGGATCCCGAATGTTATGTTTTCCAAATTGTATGAACGATCCGGATCAGGCAATCCGATCCGGATCCCGAACCCTTGGATTTCTGGAATCGTCAATCTCTTTACGACGATCCGGATCACAGTAATTCCGATCCGGATCGCCGTCCGTAAAAATTTCCAGAAAAGGTTGTTTTTGATCCGTATCTTCTTCCAATGGTTTCTAACCTATAAATAGACCCTATGATTCATTTTTAGGGTATCCGACTTAAAAGAAAAAAATATAGCCGAAAGAAAAAATCCACATATAGAGAAGAAAGGAAATCAATAGATTTATTCTATGTTTCTTCATCTATATTGATTGATTTGATTCTAGGTTTTCCATACTCAGATTTTGAGTAGAATCAAATCAATGAATACTTAGATGGTATTTCCGATCTATTTCTAATCTAAGTATTCGGCGGATCATCACCACCCAAAAAACAACGATTTACCCTAAATCGGCGCGTGGACTCGCGTGGCCTTGTGGATTCAAGGTGCAACCGCTCTCGTGGATTCGGAGCGAGGTACGTTCGTGGATTCGAAGCGTGCTGCTGGGTGAAGACCGTGGATTCGGTCGGACGTCGTGGACTCGACGTTGGACGCTGTGGATTCAGCGTTGGGCGCGGATCGTGGATTCGAGAAGCGTCGTGGAGCGAGCGGAGAAGATCTACTAGGAGCGTATGGTAAGAGGTTGAGTCGTCAGTGAGTACGTTATATCACCTTGTACGTGTGTTAATTCTAGTGGATTTCGCCGTGTTATCGGTCCCGTGGTTTTTTTACTCCGGTTTGGAGTTTTTCCACGTAAAAATCTTGCGTGTTATTTTTATTTCCGCATTGGGTTTTATTGCGCAACGATTTTTGAGTGTTTATTGTTTACACCTATTCACCCCCCTCTAGGTGTTTTTTCCCCTATTTAGATCCATATTAGTACAACCCAACAAAAAATACCCGCAAGCACCGACGTTCTACCCAAGAAAACTCAATAATTTAATCCCCTAACAACTAATTTATTCAAAAAGAATTTAAAAGGAAAACAAGAAAGGCCGTGATACTACAAGTTCTGGGAGCCCCACCTTTAGCAGAGCACTTCACCATCTTCTCCTCCACACTTTTGATGGATCTTGGGTATTTTTGGAGGCCGCGACATCGGCATTTTCTACGACGCGGCGCACTTCGACGCTCCTTCGTTTTTGGCTTCTACCGTCACTTTTCATTGCGCGAGGCCCCCTGAGCTACCCCGATGTTGTTTTGAGCCGATTTTTGTGGCAGCGCATTAACTTGAGGTACGCCTTCGATTTTCGTGCTGATTACTTCGCTCCGTTTCGAGTTTTTGGTCGTGTTCCTGAGGTACCTTTTGACCCCTTGTACTGTTGCGAGGTTTTATGACAGCGGTGGAGTAATGTTGGGATTTCTCAGCCTATCGGCGCCGGATCGGGCCGTATGAGGACTCGATCGGCATCTACACTTCGAGAGGAACGCGCCCGTATTTTTGTTGGAATTTTTAGAGGACACTTCGAAGGTGATAATTAAGCTTCTTTGGGACTGATTTTTCTGCAGGCTTGTGCTCGTGAGGAAGTTGGCTTACCACGTTGTTCTAATTATTTCTTGGCCTACAGGTGTCGGAACGAGGTGTATAAACACTCGATTTGGATCTACTCATCGCGAGGATCGTAATCGTAATTTTTTTGGATTTTTCGGAGGACTATACGCAGGTGTGTGTGGGGTATTGATTAGTGTGTTGTGGTTGTAATGTTGGTTGGAGAAGAGGCCTGTGTGACTGAGTACCGAGGGTGCAGTTTCGGCGGTTTTTGATAGTGGGTGACTGCGCACTTAACCGACTTCAGCTGTCACGCCTCGAGGTCGAAACTGCAACCCGGGCTCGCCAACAGATCCGCCGTCCATACGGTGAACCCCGTATAGACGAAGCATCTAACCTGTAAAAAGAAAGATACTATAGCTATACAGATATCAGAACTGAAAGTAAACTACTGAAATAAAATAATACAACCAAAGTCATCACAAAAATACAAAGTCTATCAACTAAAAAAAAGAAAAGTACAAGTGAACCTCACTACAAAGGTCTCTCAAAATGTATCTCTCAAAATAGTAAGGGGGTACATCTACTATGTGGACGACGACTGGTAGTGATCTATCTCGCGACTCCCCTACCTCGATCAGCCGGATCAGCAACAGGAGTAGCAGGAACAGGAGTAGAAGTCCCTGGGGAAAAGACACCACGACGGGTGTGAGAACTACATCCCAGAGTAGTTCTCAGTGGGTGTCGCCAACAAGCCTGACGGTCTGCCCACTAAGTCTACTAGAGGTATAAAGTAACAATGTAATACTGAAAGAAAGGGCTGGAAAAGAATAACTCTACAGCTACTATGCCTCTATCTAGATGCTCAAAAAGTGGAACAGATGGAAAACATGATGCATCTACTAACTCTCAAATATAGTCACCCAATCTATACTAACTGCCACATAGGGTCCAGTCAAACTTGCGCCCACCTACTGCCGCACATCCACAAGAGAACGGGTCTACCGTAGGGTGTCCGTGACTGCCAAAACCGGCCCAGCCAGAGGGACTGCGTCGACAAGTCGCGATAGCAAGTAACAAGCCCAACTCCGGAGTGGCACTCGAGGGGCGCGACCCCACCGAGGAAAGTATCCGCGCATCTCTGCCGAGCTCAATATGGCTCATGCAGGCTATAGTCCAAATCCACGATCAACGAGATCGACAGTTTCTGACATCACATTTCTAACTCACTGGCTGAAAATACTCACAGCCGGGACCACCGTCAACCCAACGGCTCCCACATAGAACCCAAACTCATAGATAACACAGAAAGGACCGACACCATAAGGGTTCGAAAACCCTGATAGGTCGGCGCCTAGAACCCCAATCAAACAAGAACAGACTCCAGGCTCCGCCTATCGATGTTCCCGACCCCCTTGTAGTTCGGGAACACGACAACCTCGGTACAACATGCGGAAGACACCAACCAGGGTCCGAAAGTTCCGGGAGACCAACACCTACAACCCTATCAAACAAGAACAGGTTCCAGGCACAGCCCCCGTAGCTTTCATCCCGAAAAGGAACGGCCCCTAGAACCCAAATCACCCAAACTCTCTCGGGTGAGGAAGTTGTAATAAAAAGGATGACAGTTATTACTGAAAACTATTTTGATCTTAGAAACCCATTTTAATATATTTTAGTTCTTTTAAGAAAATCCGTTTAAATAAGTTTTATTTTTCAAACCCCGAAGGGTTATTGCCTTCACCCAAATCAAACAAGAACAGGCTCCGGCGACCCCTCGAAATTTGGAAGAAAATATTAGTTTACAGAAATCATGTGTGTCTAAAAATAGTCTGGGTCCTAGGTCCTACTAACACTGATATATAACTGCCACTAACACAGTGGCGACAAATAAAATAAGGAAACAAGACATCTCGGGACCGCGGTTTACCCAAACGGCTCCCGCCACAGATAAACGACCAACTACATCTACTAGACTCCACTCTGCTCCCAAGCACGAGTGTAACATGCATCCCACACTAAAAAGAATCCCGACCATTCGGCCCACTACCCGGGCGAGTATAACACTATGTCCAGGAAAGAATAAGAAGTGTGGATGTCTAAAGTAAAAATAAACCTAGCTCTAGTTGGAGTTTTCTACTGGTCTGGTTACACATGCAGCATATGACGGGTGCTAAGTCAAGTTCCAAGATAACAATAATTTAACCGATGGTAGGAAGCAAAAGATTACATGCTAGATAAATAACACTAGGAATATCAATTCTCACATTCTAGCATGCTACCCAATAAACTCACAATCATGCATAGTCCTACTATAATAGAATTAATGTCCAGTCCATCAAACTTTGAAGACAAGGCCACCCACCTGAAGGTGCTAACTGTCCAAAGTCCAACAGCTGAAAATACCCAAGAGCAACAACCTCCAATAATCCTCAACCCCAACGGGTTCAGAAACACCCGCAAACACTCCTGGGTACAACAATAAGGTCCAAAGTTACACTTATTACGTCCCAATCCGAGTTTCGTACCTCAAGATAAAAATCCGACAAAGTGACCCTCTCAAAAGAATCCTGTTCAAAAAATCTGTAGCACTTAGCTCTGGAAACAGGGACTTTTCACCTTCGGGAAAAACTCAGAAAAATCTAAGAAAATTCGAGGACGTTCCTTCCGATGTGTAGATGCAAAACGACTATTGGCATGCCTCCATCTGATGTTTGTGCTCGGAGATATCGCCGAAAAACCAAGGTGCTGTCCAAAACTCCACAGCAGAAAAAGGGGTCACAGAAACACCTCGGGAACAGTGCCGAAACTCGAAACAAGGCCTCCGGTTATGCAAACTTACTCCCATTTTACACCAGGAATCCATTTTTTGGGCCCGACATGCACACAAACACTTCCAGAAGCCATTAATCCATCAATAAACTCTTAAGCGGGGATTCGGGTCCTCACATCCTCCCCCACTAAAATAAAGTTTCGTCCTCGAAACTAACACGGCTCAAAAGGGAGTCTCCAAACCAAAGGTAAGTATCCATCAACACAGTCTCCAACTCCCCAGTCGCTACTCACTCTCCACAAAGCGAGTCCAAAAGCTGGAAAAAACCTCAGGAACACCGAAAGACTGGGAACAAGGAAGAATAACCAACTCTGCTCATCCAAAACTACACGAAGTATGCCAACACAACCAACAACAAAGGTAAAGGCCCCACCAGCAGGAAAGTCGTCAACTCCAACTCTCTATTTAGAAAACAGCTGAAATTAACAAAAAGTTTGAAAATTCTGAAAGACCAGTGCCCTCGCCCCAATCAAACAAGAACAGGTTCAGGCACCGTCTCCATTTTTGGAGTAGCCTTTTGAAGCTTTCGTCCTGTTCGTAAATTTCAGCGCAAGGGCGAGAAAAAAGAGAGAAGTGTTGAAGTCGTTCCTGCTGTGGCTACAAAAACGAAAGCTACTATCTATCCGTGACCCCTAGAGATACAACCTCTAGTCCTAATCTTCACCTACGCTCAAAAGGTAGCACCTAACTCAAAACCACTGAAGCCACTGCTGCAGGAAGGATACCTCGATGACCTGTGAAAACGATCTCCTGTTGTCCAACTCACGGGAAGGTCACTGTTCTCATTCCATAATCCGTCGTTACACGATACCGCACCAGCTGGTCCATCTCGTGTGCTCAATCTGAGTCGTGGAGCTGTAACTGAACTGTCACACCTGCCGGGGTACTTCCCAAATCTCAACTGCCCTGATCATGCCCCACAATCCTCCTCTGCTCGTAGGATACTGTGAAGAATCTAATTGCTAATACATGTAGCAAAATTCCTATCTCTTATCCATCCAGAGATGCAAATGCCCTACTAACATGTGTAGAAGGATGCAGCGGTACCAAAATGCTCAACTCAGCTGACTGAAAATAAAGTCATACCTGCGACGATAGGATCTGCTGCCGAGGTGCCTTCCACCAGGGCTACATAAACCCGTCCACTGGGTGCTGAAGATCGTCGTCCCGTTTGTCCCGACGTCGTACCCCACTCTGTCTGACGATGTACCAGAGGGGCTTCCGCTTCCTAAACAGGCAAGGGGGGTGCTATAGCAAGGGGTCGCACTGACAGAATGGCTCGGAGACAAGTTGCTCGAAAATGTCCCAACTCTCCACATAGGAAACACCGTCCCTGTCTCTGGTCACACTGCAACGGTGGATGGGGCCCGCCACAGATGACACACCGCTCCTGACGCTGCTGTCGATATTGCTGCTGCCGAAAATGCTGTCGCTGCTGATACTGCGGCTGCTGCGGGGGCCCACCAGATCTCTGGCGCCTCTGAAACCCGCGACCCTCAGGGTGAGATCGTGGAGGTCTCGGAGGTGCCGGCCGACTCGTCTGTCCCTCATCAATCGATGCTGGGCGCTTCGCCCTTGGAATCACTGCGGGAGCTTGTGATGCCCCTAATAGTCCCACATCGGATGTGGATGGAATTGTGATTGGATTTATATAAGACTTGGACACTAGTAATAATAACTGGGCTTAAGCATTTTGGGCTGTGGTTTGGGCCCAACGAGTTATTATTGCTAGTGGGCCGGGTCGTTACAGAGCTAGAGCCACCTCATCCATCACCGCCTCTACGCGCTCGACGTAAAGTGCCTGCTCCATAGATGCATCCAACGTCTGCAATCTACGCGAACGGACGAACTGATAAATCTCCCGGCGCAAACCCCGCTCAAACATGTAAATCCGATGTGCCTCGTCCCTGGCCGCGTGCGGTACACAGGCCAACAACTGGTTGAAGTCCATGATGTACTCATGCACGGGCCGATCTCCCTGTCGGAGATTCTTCAGCTGCTCCTCCAACCTCTGCCTGACGCTCTTCGGGAAAAAGACTCCAAGAAGTAGACTGCGAAACTCCGCCCGGTAAGAAGCTGGGTCCCAGGTGGACCGACCGGAAGAACACGCCGCCACCAGGCCTCGGCGTTGCACTCCAAGAAGTTTGTCTCCAACAGTACCTGAAACCGCTCCTGAATAAACAAGCTCTTAAAATGTCGCTCCATCACCGTGATCCACGACGCTGCCTCCCACGGCTCCGAACTCTGCCCCTAAAAATGAGGTGGGTCAAACTGATGAAATCTCAACAACAAATCCACCACCTCACGCTGCTCTGCAGGGGTCAACTGTCCTGTCGTCTCGGATGGCTGTCTACTGGTAACTGGTACAGTAGGGGATGCCACAGCTGGCGAAGAAGGTGCGGGGAAACTCTCTGGGGGTGCTACAATTGACTGCGCCCTCTGCTCTATCATGCGCATCATCCGGTCCATGGTCTCCTCTTGGCGCCGTGAAGCCTCCTCCTGGCGCCGTGAAACCTCCTCCTGGCGCCGAACAGCCTCAGACAACTGGGCCATCTGAGCTCGAAGCTCCTGCACCTCACTCTGCTGACCCTGTGCTGACTCCTCCTGCTCAGGCTAATCGGAGGAGGAAGGCTGAGAACGCGTCCGCATCCTGCGTCGGGGTGGCATCGTGCTCACCTGCAGCAACATTCAAACATCAGGACAAAACCAAAACAACACTCGACCCAATCCAGCGAAAGTCTAGGGCATGTCACCCATTCCACAGCATTATGTTGTCTGCAGCCAACATAATCACTTAGGAGAATAAACATGCCAATCACTCATCCCGTCTCTTGGGAGAGGTATAAAACTCAATCAGGACTCTCGCTAAAAGTCACGACTCTCACATAGTCATCTTAATGTCCAACCACAAGCCTAGGGTTTCTAAGTCCTCAATGACCTACAACCTAGGTTCTGATACCACTCTAATCTATAACGCCCGGGGTCGAAACTGCAACCCCGGGCTCACCAACAGATCCGCCGTCGATACGGTGAACCCCGTATAGACGAAGCGTCTAACTTGCAAAAAGAAAGATAATATAGCTATACAGATATCAGAGCTAAAAGTAAACTACTGAAATAAAATAATACAACCCAAGTCCTCACAAAAATAAAAAGTCTCTCAACTAAAAAGAAGAAAAGTACATGTGAACCTCACTACAAAGGTCTCTCAAAATGTAACTCTCAAAATAGTAAGGGGGTACATCTACTATCTGGACGACGACTGGTAGGGATCTATCTCGCGACTCCCTTACCTCGATCAGTCGGATCAGCAACAGGAGCAGCAGGAACAAGAGTAGAAGTTCCTAGGGAAAAGACATCGCGACGGGTGTGAGAACTACATCCCAGAGTAGTTCTCAGTGGGTGCCGCCAACAAGCCCGACGGTCTGCCCACTAAGTCTACTAGAGGCATAAAGTAACAATATAATACTGAAAGAAAGGGCTGGGAAAGAATAACTCCACAGCTACTATGCCTCTATCTAGATGCTCAAAAAGTAGAACAGATGGAAAACATGATGCATCTACTAACTCTCAAATATAGTCACCCAATCAATACTGACTGCCACATAGGGTCCAGTCAAACCTGCGCCCACCTACTGCCGCACATCCACAAGAGGACGGGTCTACCGTAGGGTGTCCGTGACTGCCAAAACTGGCCCAGCCAGAGGGACTGCGTCGATAAGTCGCGATAGCAAGTAACAAGCCCAACTCCGGAGTGGCACTCGAGGGACGACCCCACCGAGGAAAGTATCCGCGCATCTCTGTCGAGCTCAATATGGCTCATGCAGGCTATAGTCCAAATCCACAATCAATAAGATCGACAGTAACTGACGTCACATCTCTAACTCACTGGCTGGAAATACTCACAGCCGGGACCACCGTCAACCCAACGGCTCTCACATAGAAGCCAAACTCATAGATAACACAGAAATAACCGACACCATAAGGGTTCGAAAACCCCAATAGGTCGGCGCGTAGAACCCCAATCAAACAAGAACAGACTCCAGGCTCCGCCTATCGAGGTTCCCGACCCCCTTGCAGTTCGGGAACACGACAACCTCGGTACAACATGCGGAAGACACCAACCAGGGTCCGAAAGTTCCGGGAGACCAACACCTACAACCTTATCAAACAAAAACAGGTTCCAGGCACAGCCCCCGTAGCTTTCGTCCCGAAAAGGAATGGCCCTTAGAACCCAGATCACCCAAACTCTCTCGGGTGAGGAAGTTGTAATAAAAAGAATGACAGTTATTACTGAAAACTATTTTGATCTGAGAAACGTAATTTAATATATTTTAGTTCTTTTAAGAAAATCCGTTTAAATAAGTTTTATTTTCCAAACTCCGAAGGGCTATTGCCTTCACCCAAATCAAACAAAAACAGGCTCCAGCGAACCCTCGAAATTTGGAAGAAAATATTAGTTTACAGAAATCATGTGTGTCTAAAAACAGTCTGGGTCCTAGGTCCTACTAACACTGATATACAACTGCCACTAACACAGTGGCGACAAATAAAACAAGGAAACAAGACATCTCGGGACCGCCGTTTACCCAAACGGCTCCCGCCACAGATAAACGACCAACTACATCTACCAGACTCCACTCTGCTCCCAAGCACGAGTGTAACATGCATCCCACACTAAAAAGAATCCCGACCACTCGGCCCACTACCCGGGCGAGTATAACACTATGTCCAGGAAAGAATAAGAAGTATGGATGTCTAAAGCAAAAATAAACCTAGCCCTAGTTGGAGTTTTCTACTGGTCTGGTTACACATGCAGCATATGACGGGGTGCTAAGTCAAGTTCCAAGATAACAATAATTTAACCGATGGTAGGAAGCAAAAGATTACATGCTAGATAAATAACACCAGGAATATCAATTCTCACATTCTAGCATGCTACCCAATAAACTCACAATCATGCATAGTTCTACTATAATAGAATTAATGTCCAGTCCATCAATCTTGAAGACAAGGCCACCCACCTGAAGGTGCTAACTATCCAAAGTCTAACAGCTGAAAATACCCAAGAGCAACAACCTCCAATAATCCTCAACCCCAACGGGTTCAGAAACACCCGCAAACACCCCTGGGTACAATAATAAGGTCCAAAGTTACACTTATTCCAAAATTATCCAAGTAAGTACAATCAGCTGATAACAGTCCCAAAGATGCAAATTTTTCACCTACAAGGAAAACTCCAAAAAATCCAATAAAAATACTACTGTGATCCTCGCGTCGAGTGCTTCGAAACGAGTACCTGTACGTCCGAATCCGAGTTTCGTACCTTAAGATAAAAATCCGACAAAGTGACCCTCTCAAAAGAATCCTGTACAAAAAATCTGTAGCACTTAGCTCTGGAAACAGGGATTTTTCATCTTCAGGGTAAACTCAAAAAAATCCAGGAAAATTTGAGGACATTCCTTACGATGTGTAGATGCAAAACGACTACTGGCACGCCTCCATCCAATGTCTGTGCGCGGAGATATCGCCGAAAAACCAAGGTGCTGTCCAAAACTCCACAGCAGAAAAAGAGGTCACAGAAACACCTCGAGAATAGTACCGAAAACTCGAAACGAGGAGAAGTGATCAACACAGAAAATGAAGCCTTACCTCTTGTGAATCCAACACTATCAAGTTCCTCCAAAAATACTGTCGGAGTAGCTCTGTGGACCTCTCAAACCGAAACGCGACGATAACGGGCCTCCGATGAAAGAACGTTGCTCTGCGCTACGATGCCGAAGTCGTCAACGCCGCGGCCTCCAAAAATTTCGAGCCTTCTTTAACAGATGCCCAAGAAGATAAGCTAAAACTTTGCTAAAGGGTCCAAGGGCAAGAGAGTTCGGGAAAAGGGTCAAAAAGCCTGAGCAAAGGGCCTTTTTATAGGCCCACACAAGAAAAGGAGCCAAATGGGCTTTTGGGCCCAAAATCGGGCGCCCGAAAATGTTCAGGTTGCTACAATAATAGGCCCGACCCGTTACTGTGCGCGCCCGAAAGCACCACGGCCCGCCACGTAGCCCATCCGCGCCATGCGCGCCAGGTGCACGCGCGCTCGCCAATCGCGGTGCGCCGCGTGGCGACGCGGTCCTCGGCGCGGACCGTGGGCCGCGGTTCACGGCGCCAAAGCCGGGTCGCTGCGCCCGCCAACAAGCAGGCGCCATGTGGCCTGGCGGGGTCCACGGTGCGCCGCGCCCGGCGTGCTGTCGGGCGTGCGTTGACCCGCCAACTAGAGCGCGACACGTGGCAATTCCAAAATTGGCTGGTCCCGGTGCACGCCAAAAATCGTGGACCGCGCTGCCCGCCGTCGCGCACACGCCTGCCTGCGCCCGTGCCGCCGCGCTCCGCCGCTGCCCCCCCGGCCGCCGGAACAATACCAAACGCCTTTAAATCCGTGTTTTGGCATCTGGGCTCCAAAAAATACAAGTAAATAGTCCATCTTCATTGTTTTCGCGCGCCGAATCCAAATTCGATGTCTGTTTGGCCCAATTCCACTTCTAAAATTTCCCAAAGGCCTCCGGTTAAGCAAACTTACTCCTATTTTACACCAGGAATCTATTTTTTGGGCCCGACACGCGCACAAACACTTCCAGAAGCCACTAATCCATCAATAAACCCTTAAGCGGGGATTTGGGTCCTCACGTCAGCTTTGCCTGCGGAAAGGGATTCAGGTGTGTTGCTTCATCTCCAGAACCGGTGGACAATTCTCTAATTCTATCTGTTAGAATGCATACATATTTAGGGTACAATTTATGTGATTGACGGATAAGCTTAGAAATGGTAATTATATAAGGAATTGCATGATTTATTCGTATTATGTCATATGACAATTACAATAGTGGATATCCTTGTGGATGGTTAATGTATGCTTTCCCAAGGGAATGTTACCCTCTGTGGTTGATAGCATGCATAATTAATGTACAACCAATATAAGTGAGATGTAAGCATGGGAATTGGCCTAGATCATGTGGATTGATGCTTACTTGATCATTATACATGTTTTAGAGGATTTGAGATCTAGTATATTGTAGAGGGCTATGTTCATTTTATACTAGATGAGATAGAGATCATGCTCGTTTACCAATTGGCATATTTATGCGGGATTGATTTATTATTGTAGCGATTTATTGCATGCCATGTTAGCACATAGCCTTTTATGAGGATTGATCATTCGAGGGGACATGATGATATATCTATGTGCGGGTACTATTCTGAGGAGTTATTATGGATCGTGGATTATGGACATGTATTGTTCATTAGCGATTTTAGCATGTTGGTTATACCTATGTAGAGCAACTTTTGACATACTCTTACTTCTATCTTCTGTAATATCATAGACTTTTGTAACATTTTACCTCATGCTAATAAAGTTTTCGTTTGGAGAAATTGAATTAACGGAATTACTTAGGTTGGTAATCTCGAGGTGCGGGTATTTTTCTATGATAGAGCTCGGAAAACGGAGAACGACGGTGCGATCGGATCCGGATTCCGACTTACTGAACCCCCAGAAAGGGTGGTTAGGATCGCAATAGCCAGGGGGTGCATCAAAATTCGTGTAAGTGATTCTGCACGCTTTTCGAGGAAATAAGGTTTTATCTTTAAAGAATTATCTTTAAAGAATTATTCCGAAGGATTTATCATTGAGAAATTAATTAATTTATGAATTAATTAATTAGAGTTTAAAAATACCCGATGTGATTTTTATCGTACATTAAAAATGATTTTTGACTTATCCCGAAAGAAAGGAAAAGAAAAGGAGAAACCTTAACCGGAAGGAAATGAGAGAAAAGAACGAGCGAAACGAAAAGAAAAGGCGAAACCCTAACCGGATGGAAACGAGAGGAAAGAAGGAGAATGCGGAAGGACCCTACCCTCCCGACGAACGTGCCGAAGCCGGGAGCGTGAATGGATCTCCGTCTCCGACGATTAGCGGTAAGCGAGATTTATTTTCGGTTTAGCTTCCGTCGGTTTTCGTTTTCGTTTTATGTGTCGTCTTCGGGGTAGCCGTTTTGCTACCTTACTCGTCGCCGCCGCCGCGGAACCCTAGGGCACCGCCGCACGGCCCTAGGGCATCGCCGCCGCGGTATGCGCCGCGCGAGGATGGTGTCCGCACGGCCGCGGCTAGCGCCGCGCGGGACCAAGGCCCTCGCGCGGCCGCGGCTAGGGCACGCGCCGCGCGGGGACGGTGCCCGCGCGGCCGCAGCTTGCGCCACGCGGGACCAAGGACCCCGCGTGATCGCGGCTAGGGCACGCGCCGCGCGGCCGCAGCTAGTGCCGTGCGAGCGGGCGCCCGCGCGGCTAGGGCATGCGCCGCGCGGGGCCAAGGCCCCCGCGCGGCCCCGACTAGTGCCGCGCGGGCGGGCGCCCGCGTGGCTAGGGCATGCGTCGCGCGGGGCCGGTGCCCGCACGGCTGCGGCACGCACCGCGCAGGGCCGGTGCCCGCGCGGCCGCGACTCGCGCCGTGAGGGGCTAGGGATCGCGAGGTCGCGGCGGGTGCCACCCGGGGCTAGTGCCCGCGCGGCCGCAGCTTGCGCCGTGCGGGGCTAGGGCCCGTGCGGCCCGCCCTGCGCGGCCGCATGGCCCGCAACGCCGGGGGGGTGGCCGCGTCGCTCGTCGCGCGCGGGCGCCACCGCCGTGTCAAGTTGTCATTAGTGTTTTTGAGTTTTTGGGCTCGGTTTGTCTGCTGTTATATTTCTGAGCTCACCGCGGCTCTTTTGGGGACTACTTTTAGGTCCGGGTGTCGACAGGGAGCAAGGTTCTATCTCCGGAGTCCAGTTTCTGCATAATCGAGGTGGGTACTTTTGGTTATTACCGGTGTAAGGTCGTTCCCGAGTTTTCTGTTTGATAAAGTAGATGTTTTGTGGTAAATGAACTAAGCCCATTGCATGTGAATCCCATTTACTATTCTAATTGAGGCTGCTGCGGTCGCATGATCCTCTTATTAATCTGACCAGAGCGGCTGAGGTCGCAATATCGTTTTTACTCACGTTGCTTACACGCACACCGGCGGTTTGGCAACCGCACAGAGTGTATTTTTTTGGAAAGATGGTAAGTTTTTACCCGTGTACCCCATACTAGTGATGGTGGGGACCCCTCAAGGAGAGGCGGCTGCTACTTGGGCAGTCGAGGGGTTGGTGGCACCAAGAAGATGAGTACGGTATTGGGGTTGGGGCCCAAAATATTCTAAAAGCTGGGGTAGGTGCCCGGTGTGACATTCGATAGGGATTTAGCGGTACATGAGGGGGAAGTAAATGCTCCGATGATTCGGTGTGTTCTTTTCAGTATTTGCATTTACTTATATGTTTTCTACCTTTTCAGTCACTGACTACCCACGCTGTGACAGGTCCGACTAGGGGTGGGAACCGGGACGACGGTGAGGCATCAGTTAGAGGACCCTAGCCAGGAGGGCTAGTAAACGATACGTTTTCTTTGGTTATCTCTTTAAATGGTTTGGTTAGTTAAACTGTGATTTACTTGTGTGGTTTCTTGTGGATGTTGGAATGAGGATTTCGTGTGGGACTATGTTCTCTTAATTGTGATTGCTGAGATGTGTAGTTGCGGCTCGTTCTAAAATGCAAACATGGTTTCAAAAGTGTTTACAAAACATGTGCCGTGTGGGCACTGATTTCAAACCCTTGGATTTATCCTTTCAAGCTTAATTGCCGCTTAAAAAGAATTTGCGAAAATATTTTGGAAAAACTAGGTGTTGAGTGGACACCGATTTTCAAACCCTTGGGTTTATGCTATAGTCTGTATGTGATAGCGGTGACTGTATGATTAAATATAGTCTCTTCTCTTTGTCTGTCGTGGTTTGCATGGTTAAAGCGTTTGTCTTGCTGGGAACGCCATGCATATACAAAGGAGACACCGCCCTGTTGGGGAGTGAATTTGTATATGCGGCGGGTCTGGTACGCGCCAGAGGCGAGGTTCATTTTAAATACAAAGAAAAAAAAAATGGGTATGTTTTTTGCTCTCTTAGAACCTCCGGGGCGTGACAGATTATATAGTATCAGAGAAAACGACTTTAACCACTGCGGCCAGTGACCAACATCCACAGAATGAATTATCACGAATGACTAACCAACTTGATAACCAAGGTATAGGTGTGTAACGTAAGAGCGTGAGCGCGGGGAAATAGGGATAGAGTCCCAGGGTTAGCAGGTTAAGGTGTTAGACCGATTGAATTTAAATTAATGATATTTTCTTTGATCACAGTGGAGAATGGCTCGAACAAGATCATCTACTGAAAACGCAGGAGCCGACAACGTGTTTCCAGCAGCCGCGGAGAATGAACTAATCCGCCAACAGTTACGTGAGATGGCCGGACAACTGTCGACCCTCACAGCAGCAACAGGCCGCGCTTGGGGAGAGCGCCCGGGTCCCGCCACCCGAAGAAATCGCACCCATGGCGGGACCATCCGGAACGCACGGAAAGGCGGCGGCCGCTCCTCCCCAGACAGCGACCACCGTGGTGTCGATGGACCAACCGATAGCGCCATCGGCCGCGCCCAGTCCAATGGCTTCAGGACCCGTTACGGGCGAAGCCTCCACCCAACGGACGGAACGGGACAGGGTGAGAGCGAACCTGGCTGAATTCAAGAAACACAACCCTCCTGTATTCGAGGGCGAGACGACCGACCCTTGGGTTGTGGAGAAGTGGGTGAACACGATGGAAAAGCTATTCGAGGATTTGATGATGGAGGAACATGAACGAGTTCCCCTAACAGTCCATTGCCTTGAGGGAAATGCCCGGATGTGGTTGAAAACGGTGCGCCCGGACCCCACGAAGGGCGACGCCCTACCGACATGGACTGAGTTCAGGGAAAAATTGTTCGGGGCGTTTTTCTCCAACAGCGTTAAACAACAAATGGAGGACGACCTGAAGCATATTCGACAAGGGAACAGATCCATCATGGAGTATCAACGAGAATTCGTGAGGCTGGCTAACTGTGTTCCCTTCGTCATAAGGGATGAAGCTCATAAAGCCCGCCTATCGTTGACGGATTGCGAAGCAACATCTTCGAAGTGGTGCAAGCAGGGGACCTTCACACCTTCCAGAAGGTGGTGGATAGGGCCACCATTGTGGAGCGCGGGTTTGCGGTGACGCGCGCCCAACGAGAGGACGCAAATTTCAATAGAGACAAGAAGCGTCCGTAGTCCTTCTCAGGAGGGGGACCAACCAGCGGGAGTCGGCCCCCTAAGTATCCGAAGTCGCGCCACGGGGCTAAGAGCGCGCCTGCAGGCAGTCAAAGGCTAGGGAACAGACCCTGTGTTATCTGTAATGGAGCCCACAAAGTTACGGAGTGCGCGAAAAGGCACGACCATTGCTTCCGTTGCGGCAAGCAGGGCCACTTTCGTTTCAACTGCCCCACCAACCCGGGAACAGCCTCATCCGCAGCGTCCACCCCACCGCCATAGCAGCCAGGGAGGGGGAGGACCCTCTCGGGACCCACGGTACGCCCTCCGCCCACCCGACAGGAGGGGAAGACGCGTCCGTAATCGGGAGGGAGGATCTACTCGATGACCTACCAAGGGGCAGACCCACCAGAGGACGTAGTGGCATGTACTACTCTAATCTCAGACTCTCGAGCTAGAACATTGTTCGACACCGGGGCATCGCACTCTTTTGTATCTCGTACCTTTGTCCATACTCATGACTTGGAAATGAAACCCCTATGCCATTCTCTGACCGTTCGGACTCCTGGGGGGCCTATTGAGGCCGTTAGCTATGTGCCTACTTGCCCAATAAAGTTGGGGAGGCTAGACTGCCCCAGAAACTTGGTGGTCATTCCATTGAAGGAATTCGACGTAGTTCTGGGAATGGATTGGCTCACTAATTACCAGGCGGAAATCGCTTGTGACAAACGTCAAGTACGACTACGGGAACCGAGATTTTCGGAGAATGTATACCTCACATGTAAGAGTACCTTCTTTTCGACCGTCATATCCGCAACTCGGGCCAGGAAAATGATGGAGAGTGGATGCGTGGCGTACCTAGCCTCGGTGGATTTAGCGACCCGACCCACTTCCTCGATCTCCGACATTACAGTCGTAAGGGATTTCCCGCATGTTTTTCCATCCAAACTTCCGGGGATGCCACCCGAACGCGAGGTTGATTTCTCTATCGAGCTAATTCCGGGAACAAAACCCATCACGAAGGCGCCATAAAGAATGGCCTTCGCCGAACTAAAAGAACTGAAGGCACAACTAGAGGACCTCCTGGACAAGGGGTTCATCCGACCGAGTGTGTCGCCATGGGGAACGCCTGTTCTCTTTGTAAGGAAAAAGGATGGAAGCTTGTGTTTATGCATAGACTACCTGGAAATAAACAAGGTCACTGTAAAGAACAAATACCCCTTGCCACGCATCGATGATCTCTTTGATCAACTCCAAGGGGCGACGGTATTTTCGAAGATCGACCTCCAGTCAGGTTATCACCAACTCAGAATCAGAGGCGAGGATATACCGAAGACAGCTTTTCGAACTCGCTATGGCCATTACGAGTTCACGGTGATGCCGTTTGGGCTTACTAATGCCCCAGCGGTGTTCATGGATATGATGAATCGAATTTTCAAACCATTCCTGGATCAATTTGTGGTGGTTTTTATCGATGATATCCTCCTCTATTCCTGTACAGATAAAGAACACGAGGGGCACCTACGCTGATAGAGAGGATCGTGGAAGGCCAAGCAACGGACACGCAACTACAGCAAGTATGGGACAGATTATCCTCGGAACCAAGTGGGGATTTTGTGATCGGCACTGATGATGTGTTGAGGTTCCGGGGATGAGTCTGCGTACCCAATGTGCAGGAATTAAGAAAAGAAATTCTGACGGAAGCACATAATACCCCCTACACTGCACATCCCGGGGGTACAAAAATGTACAGAGACTTGAGGCAGACCTTCTGGTGGCCTAAATTAAAGAGTGATGTGATGTAATTCGTGGCGCGATGTTTGTTGTGCCAACAGGTGAAAGCGAAACATCAGCGACCGGCGGGAAAACTACAACCATTGCCCATACCGGAGTGGAAATGGGAGTGGATCACCATGGACTTTGTGACCTGTTTTCCGCGATCGCAATAAGGACATGACGCGATATGGGTCATTATGAATCGTCTGACGAAATCGGCCCACTTTCTACCGATCTACATGACGTGGAACAGAGATCGGCTGGCGCAGACCTATATCGACGAGGTGGTGAGATTGCATGGAATACCGTCGTCGATAACTTCTGATAGGAACACGCGCTTTGTGTCAAACTTCTGGCAGAGTCTGCAGCAGGCACTGGGAACCAAGCTGCAGTTTAGCACGGCATTCCACCCGCAGACGGACGGGCAATCAAAACGAGTGATCCAGATTCTCGAAGATATGCTTCGAGCTTGTGTGCTAGATCTGGGTGAGGGATGGTTGCGTTACCTACCCCTCGTGGAGTTTGCCTACAATAATAGCTATCAAGCTAGTATTCAGATGGCCCCATACGAAGCCTTGTACGGGCGCCGGTGTCGATCGCCTATTTGCTGGGACGACTTAGGGGAGTGGAAGCTCTTAGGGCCAGACCTCGTAGAGGAAACGGAGGCAAAGGTGCGCCTTATCAGGCAGCGGTTGTTGACCGCCCAGAGCCGGCAGAAAAGTTACGCGGACCAAAGGCGACGAAATTGGAATTTGGGGTAGGGGACCATGTGTTGCTTCGTGTGCCACCGTCTAAGGGGACAAGACGGTTCGGCATACGAGGAAAGCTGATGTAGTGTTCTGGTTTTTTCCATGCAACTTTTTCGATGAATCCACTATGCATAACACCTAGTGTTGGTGTCTGGCCCATGGTGCATCAAAGGAGTGCCACAGATGGACCCTGTGAGACTTTTGTAGCTGATTTAGCCTTCGGCTGTATTTGCCGAAGTTTAGAAAATGAATTGGGCCAAACAGAGGTTGGATTTGGATTCAGCGCGGAAAAATGCTTGAAAACGGCTATTTGCTTGTTAAATTTGGAGTCCGGATGACCAAAAACGGGCTTCCGGAAGTTTTCTGGGCTTTTCGGTGCATGGGGAGTGTCGGTGGACCGCTGGCTGCCACGTGGCGGCCTGTAATTGGCCGATTCGCGACGTTCGGTCCACAGAGCGGCGCGGCTAGGTGCATGAGCCCGGCGCAGGACACGTGGCAGGCAAGGATAGGCTGGCCTTCGGTGCGCGGTCCACGAGATTTTGACCGGCGGGTGCACGGTTTGAGCGCCGGTGCAGGGATCTGAGCGGGAACCACGTTTCGATCCCTGGTTGGCGGGCGCTGGGGTGCGCGGTCCACGGAGTTCCCCGCGCGGGTGCATGGACCCGGCGCAGGGACACGTGGCGGCAAGCTAGTGGCGGGCTCACGAGGCGCGGCGCACGGGGGCACGGGCGAGCGCCTCGGGGCGCGTGCATGGCAGGCGCACAGTGCGGCGCCTGCCCGCACGTGTGACCACGATAGGACGGGGACACGTGGCGCCCGGCTACTCACGGGCGCCACCTACCCGCCTGCCCGGTCGGCGCCACGTGTCGGCGCCGGACGCGCCCGCACAGCTGTTTGCTGTGCGGGACACGCGTCCGCCGCCCAGGCGGGCCACGCGGCTGTTTCTGACTCGTCCCGCATAGTTGTTTGCTGTGCGGGACACGTGTCAGCTTTGGGGCGATTCGGGCGCGTCGTACGGGGACGCGTTCGACCGTTTTCCGGATTCGGGCGCCCGAAAGTTGCGCCCGAAAACCCGGCCCACTAACAGCTATGGGCTGAGTCTATAAGTAGGCTTCTTTGTGTTTCCTTTGGGCTTTTTAGACACCATTTCACTGTGACTCCTTCAATAGAATTTTCCCTCACACAGTGCACTATCCATTGGAGGACTTTGAAGATTTTTGGAGGCACGCATCCCGAGGTTCGCGATTTTACGGCGCGGTGCGACGCTCATTCTCCGGCGACCCGCTTCGTTTCTTCTCAGTGTTTGGGCTCTCCCGACTCACCCCGACCTCCTTTTTCGACGATTCTTTCGCCATCGGACTCTCAACAGGTAGGACTTCAACTTCTGTGTTTTGAGCTTCCTCGATTTCCGTGCTGATCTTGGAGTTTTCCGAGCTTCCATTTGACCCATTTTTCTTCGCAGATTTTTGGACAGCACTGCGGTGTTCTAGCTGTATCTTTGCGTACAGGCAACGGATCGAGGCAATTTAGTAGACAAATTTCATCTACATTTCGCAAGGAATCTCCTGGATTTTTCTCAGATTTTTCTGGATTTTGCACGAAGGTGAAAATCTCCTTTTTCTGTAGTTCTTTGATACAGGAATTTTGTACAGTTTGTATTGGGGTGTTTCCCTTGCTGGATTTTTATCTCAGCGTAGGAAACTCCGTTTTGGGCAGGTACTCGTTTCGACGGGTTCGTCGCGAGGATCGCGATAGTATTTTTCTTGGAATTTTCCGGGCATTCTTCGCAGGTGAAAATTGAGAAATTTTGGACTGTGGTATTAGTGGACAGATTTTGTAACTATGAATGTTTAATTTATGTATGTTCCTTTGGGGTATTTTGTACAGAGTTGTGGTGACTATTTTTTGGACTGAGCGTGGGATTCGCTTTTGGGTCAGGGATTAGCGCTCGAGGTGGGTGATGTTGTAAACCTCCTACTTGTGATTTGTCACTAGGCCTATTAGAATGCTCTTGATCATGTTGCTAGTAGAACTGTGAAATGGACCTAGCATGCTTGTATGAGATCATGGTTTCTTTGTTAATATTTGCATTGTTAGAAAACTACAAGTTAGTAAGTTGTGTTTCCATGCTTTAGATATGCAGTTTAATCACTTGGAAATCATGTTAAAACCATATCATGTTGTATGTTTAAGGGAAGGTTTGGGCATGTGGCTAGAATTCATATTGTTAAAAGGATTACTTGTTAGTAGATTGTGTATCTAGATTGTATCATGTATCACGTATCATGCCACATCTACATTGGAGGTTCTATGCTCTTAGTTTTGTAAAAGTTAGAGTACTTAAAACGGTTTTATCAAGTAAAGGACTTTGCATGATTGAATGGTCATCTAGCTAGGCCACCATTTTCTGCTACACAAACATGCTGGAATTGACTTAGGAGAAACCATGCTTTTTATTCGTTCTCCTGTTGTCTAGTCTTAGGGGATTGTGTAGTCAGATGTTCAGAGTTTGGGACAGTCGGGGATCGATGGTTGGGTGTCGCGGCAACCGCGGACTGTGGGCGGTTGACCGGCTTATTATTATTATTATTATTGCATCAGATTGGAGGTAAGGGATCGGGCTTCTTTAGTGGATGGTCTTACCCACTTATTTAGAGTCTTGATCCAGTCTTGCTACATCAGATACTTATGGTTACATACTTTACTCGTGTGGGTCGCTCCCCTCGAGTGCCACTCCGGAGTAGGCTTAGGGCCGAGCCGTGTGCCGGTCGATTGGATACTTTGGGATCGTGCCGTGTGCCGATCAGATATTGGGTTCTTGAGTTGACAGCAGAGCAGGCGGTACCAGTGTTTACTGGTGTTTTGATTGGGTTGGTCAGGCAGTCTTTGACATTCTGGTGCATACTTTTAGCTATTCCTTTAGCTAGGCATCTTAGAGGCATATTAGTGGTAGCTTTTCATCAGTAGTGTTACTTGTAGCTTACCACCTTTGTTTTTATTTTTGCCTCTGATAGTCCTAGTGGGCATGTCTGAGTTTGAGGTCTACCCACTATGGGAGGCTACTGTTTTTATAGTAGTTCTCACCCCCCCACTGTTTTCCCTTTTCTTTCCCCTTTGTTTTGCAGAGTCCTCTGCGGGAGTTGCGGGACCCTCTTCCCAGGATCGAGGTAAGAGGATCGCTGATTAGATAGCTACTTCCCTGATCTCGAGCTTAGTAGTTTTGATGTATCCCCTGTGCACTCAGACAGTTGTATTTTCCTTTATTTTTGGGTTTGGCTTCAGCCAGCTGGTTGTATTTATTTCGTGAGCTAGGAGAGACACATGTACTTATTTGAGAGTTTTATTGTACTTTTATTTTCCAGCATTTGTCTAAGATGTATTAGTTTTAGTTTTTCTCTGTTTTATGCTCCTTTATTATATTTCTTATATCTGAGCAGGTTACCAGCGCTTCGTGTACACGGAAAATACCGTGTGCATGGCGGATCTGTGGTTGAGTCCGGGTTCTGGTTTACACTCGGGGCGTGACAGCTGAGCCCACGGTATGTGGGACCGTTCGAGATTTTGGAGCGCGTGGGCCCGGTGGCATACCGGTTGGCCTTACCGCCAAATCTTGAACGGGTGCATAATGTATTCCACGTCTCGATGCTCCGGAAGTACCTATCCGACCCGTCGCACGTCCTCGACGCCTCGGTCGTCGAACTGCGGAAGGATTTGAGTTTCGAGGAAACGCCGATACGGATCCTGGCAAGAGAAGAAAAGAAACTTCGTAATCGGACGATCCCATACGTAAAAGTGCAATGGAGGAACCACGAGGAGCGCGAGGCGATGTGGGAACTTGAGACGAAAATGAGGGAGTGTTACCCCGAGTTATTTAGCGAAGGTTGAGTCTAAGTTTCGGGGACGAAACATCTTTTAAGGGGTGAGTGGTATAATATCATAGACTTTTGTAATGTTTTACCTCCTGCTAATAAAGTTTTCGTTTGGAGAAATTGAATTAACGGGATTACTTCGGTTGGTAATCTCGAGGTGCGGGTATTTTTTTGTGATAGACCTCGGAAAATGGAGAACGGCGGTGCGAACGTATCCGGATTCCGACTTACGGAACCCCCAAAAAGGGGTGGTTAGGATCGCAATAGCCAGGGGGTGCATCGAAATCCGTATAAGTGATTCTGCACGCTTTTCGAGGAAATAAGGTTTTATCTTTAAAGAATTATCCCGAAGGATTTATCTTTGAGAAATTAATTAATTAATGAATTAATTAATTAGAGTTTAAAAATACTTGATGTGGTTTTTATCGTACATTAAAAACGATTTTTGACTTCTCCCGAAAGAAAGGAAAAGAAAAGGCGAAACCCTAACCGGAAGGAAACGAGAGAAAAGAACGAGCGAAAGGAAAAGAAAAGACGAAATCCTAACCGGAAGGAAACGAGAGAAAAGAACGAGCGAAAGGAAAAAAAAAGGCGAAACCCTAACCGGAAGGAAACGAGAGGAAAGAAGGAGAAGGTGGAAGGACCTGACACTCCCGACGAACGTGCCGAAGCCGGGAGCGTGAACGGATCTCCGTCTTCGACGATTAGCGGTAAACGAGATTTATTTTCGGTTTAGCTTCACTCGATTTTCGTTTCCATTTTATGCGTCGTCTTCTGGGTAGCCGTTTTGCTACCCTACTCGTCGCCGTCGTCGCGGAACCCTAGGGCACCGCTGCATGGCCCTAGGGCATCGCCGTCGCAGCACGCGCCGTGCGGGGACGGTGCCCGCGCGGCCGCGGCTAGCGCCGCGCGGGACAAAGGCCCCCGCTCGGCCGCGGCTAGGGCAAGCGCCACGCGGGGACGGTGCCCTCGTGGTCGTGGCTTGCGCTGCGTGGGGACGGTGCCATGCGGCCACGGCTTGCGCCGCGCGGGACTAAGGACCCCGCGCGGCCGCGGCTAGGGCAAGCGCCGCGCGGGGCTGGTACCCGCGCGGCCGCGGCCAGCGCCGCCCGGGCGGGCGCCCGCGCGGCTGTGGCGCGCACCGCGCGGGGCCGATGCCGCGTGGCCACGGCTAGTGCCGAGTGGGCGGGCGCCCGCGCGGCTAGGGCATGCGCCGCGCGGGGCCAAGGGCCCCGCGCGGCCGTGACTAGTGCCGTGCGGGCGGGCCCCCGCGGCTAGGGCACGCGCAGCGCGGGGCCGGTGCCCGCGCGGCCGCGGCAAGCGCCGCATGGGCAGGCGCCCGCGCGGCTGTGACACGTGCCGTGCCGGGCCGGTGCCCGCGCGGCCGCAGCTTGTGCCGCGCGGGGCCTGTGCCCGCGCGGCCGCGGCTCGTGCCGTGCGAGGCTTGGGCCCGCACGGTCGCGGCGGGTGCCACACGGGGCTGGTGCCCGCGCGGCCGCTGCTTGTGCCGCGCCGAGCTAGGGCCCACGCGGTCACAGCAAGTGCCGCGCGGGGCGGGTGCCCACGCGGCCGCATGGCCCGCAACGCCGGGGGTGGGTGGCCGCGTCGCTCGTCGCGCGCGGGCGCCACCACCGTGTCAAGTTGTCATTAGTGTTTTTGAGTTTTTGGGCTCGGTTTATATGCTGTTATATTTCTGATCTGACCGCGGCTCTTTTGCGGACTACTTTTAGGTCTGGGTGTCGACAGGGAGCAAGGTTCGGTCTCTGCAGTCCAGTTTTCGCATAATCGAGGTGGGTACTTTTGGTTATTAACGGTGTAGGGTCGTTCCCGAGTTTTCTGTTTGATAAAGTAGATGTTTTGTGGTAAATGAACTAACCCCATTACATGTGAATCCCATTTACTATTCTAATTGAGGCGGGTGCGGTCGCATGATCCTTCTATTAACCTGACCAGAGCGGCTGAGGTCGCAACATCGTTTTTACTCAGGTTGCTTACACGCACACCGGCGGTTTGGCCACCGCACATGGTGTATTTTACCCGTGTACCCCATACTAGTGATGGTGGGGACCCCATCACTAGTGATGGTGGGGCCACAGCACAGGTGGTTTTCCGGAAATATGGTATGTTTTTACCTTTGTACCCCATACTAGTGATGGTGGGGACCCCTCAAGGAAAGGCGGCTGCTACTTGGGCAGTCGAGGGGTTGGTGGCACCAAGAAGATGAGTACGGTATTGGGGTTGGGGCCCAAAATATTCTAAAAGCTGGGGTAGGTGCCCGGTGTGACATTCGATAGGGATTTAGCGGTACATGAGGGGGAAGTAAATGCTCCGATGATTCGGTGTGTTCTTTTCAGTATTTGCATTTACTTATATGTTTTCTACCTTTTCAGTCACTGACTACCCACGCTGTGACAGGTCCGACTAGGGGTGGGAACCGGGACGACGGTGAGGCATCAGTTAGAGGACCCTAGCCAGGAGGGCTAGTAAACGATACGTTTTCTTTGGTTATCTCTTTAAATGGTTTGGTTAGTTAAACTGTGATTTACTTGTGTGGTTTCTTGTGGATGTTGGAATGAGGATTTCGTGTGGGACTATGTTCTCTTAATTGTGATTGCTGAGATGTGTAGTTGCGGCTCGTTCTAAAATGCAAACATGGTTTCAAAAGTGTTTACAAAACATGTGCCGTGTGGGCACTGATTTCAAACCCTTGGATTTATCCTTTCAAGCTTAATTGCCGCTTAAAAAGAATTTGCGAAAATATTTTGGAAAAACTAGGTGTAGAGTGGACACCGATTTTCAAACCCTTGGGTTTATGCTATAGTCTGTATGTGATAGCGGTGACTGTATGATTAAATATAGTCTCTTCTCTTTGTCTGTCGTGGTTTGCATGGTTAAAGCGTTTGTCTTGCTGGGAACGCCATGCATATACAAAGGAGACACCGCCCTGTTGGGGAGTGAATTTGTATATGCGGCGGGTCTGCGCAGGCGAGGTTCATTTTAAATACAAAAAAAAAAAAAAGGGTACGTTTTTCGCTCTCTTAGAACGTCCGGGGCGTGACAATCCAAGGCCCAAACGATTCGTTTGACCAAGACCAAGTGTAACGATCCGGCCCACTAGCAATAATAACTCGTTAAACCCAAACCACAGCCCAAAATGTTTTAGCCCAGTTAATGTAATGATCCGGCCCACTAGCAATAATAACTCGTTGGGCCCAAACCACAACCCAAGATGCTTAAACCCAGTTATTATTACTATTGTCCATGTCTTATATATACCCAAACACATCCGCACTCCTATCCGATGTAGGACTATTGGGGTGTTAAAGACTTCCCCTTTTAGGCCCGACGTCCTCGTCAGCCCAAACACACACACAGCAGCCCAAGATCACTAGACAATGTAAGACTTTTCTCGCTAGCCCTATCATCTAGACCCAGGCTCAACCGAGACTCGCCACACACTTCCGGCTGGTTATTGGCTCTGATACCAAATATAACGACCCGACCCACTAGCAATAATAACTCGTTGGGCCCAAACCACAACCCAAAATGGTTAAGCCCGGTTATTATTACTAGTGTCCATGTCTTATATATATCCAAACACATCCGCACTCCTATCTGATGTGGGACTATTGGGGTGTTACACCAAGCAACTCGTCAAACTTACTTTGTCCCGATGAAAATCTTTTCAAATCTTCTTTAAGTTGGAATATAGTCTTCATCATCTCCAAATTTGCTTCACGTGCCTCGAAATAGAGCTTCAAGAAGTAGTTTGCTTTATCCAGCAATTTTATATGTTCATTCTCGAAATACTTGTTATTCTCTTAAAGGGAAGTATTAACCTTGATCAAATTGTCCCTTTTCTTTTCAAGAGCTTTTGAGAGAGAAGTTGCTTTGTTTGATTGGTTTTCAAGATCCCACAACCTTCTTCTCAGCTTTTTATTATGCTTCGCTAGTTTCTTTGAATCCCGTAGCAATTTTTAATAGATAAGAGCAGAATCTTCACCTTCGGAATCATTTAGTTCATTATCCGACACTATTTGTTCATTCAAGGAGGAGATGGATAACGAATGAGAGGAAGTTGATGATAAGCACACGAAGGGTAAAGTCGCGGACGCAAAAACTGTTGTGGCGTTCTTGTCCTCATCACTGGAAGACGACTCGTCAGAAGAGGAAGAGTCATCCCATGTGACGGCTTGCATAGCCTTTTTCTTGGACGGATTCTTATTGGGATACTCCGTTGAGATGTGACCAACACCTCTTCATTTGAAGTACTAGATTTGTCCCTCGGTGTTCTTCTTGTCCTTTGAAGAACTCTCTTGCTTTCTTGATTTTGAACTTGAAGATCCTTTACCTTTCTTGGACTTAAGGAAGGATGAAGATTTGCTTAAATTTTTCCTTCTAAAGTTTCGGCAAAATTTCTTTGTCAAGAACACAAGTTGTTTCTCAAAATCCTCCATTGATAGATTATCATTTGTGTATGAGGAGGACGAATCCGTGTCTTCTTCTTTTGTTGATTTCAATGCCATACTTGAAGACTTAGAAGAAGATGAAGGCTTTCTAGAAGAATAGTTAGTAGGAAAAATCGTTTTATAAGTTTGAAGTGCACCAACTAATTCTTCTATTTTGATCTCGTCCGGATGTTTTACTGTTTCAATGGCTGCAATCTTAGGGTGAAATCTCTCGGGAAGAGTTCTCAAGATTTTTCATACAACTTTAGATTTTGAGATTTTCTCTCCCAAGTTAGCACATGTATATACGATGTCTTACAATGGTGTATAATAATCTGTGAAGGTTTCATTCTCTGCCATATGAATTGAATCGAATTTGCTCGTAAGCATCTGTAGTTTTTGAACCTTCAAAATTAGTACCGTCATGTGTAATTTGTAGAGTATTCTAGATTTCTTTCGCTGTCTCACAAGCCGAGACATGAGAGAATTCTGTTTGTGACAAGACATTAAATAAAATATTGACGCCCTTGCCATTGTAAGAAGATAAATCTATTTCTTCCCTTAACCAGTTCATCCTAGGTTTAGGGATTTGTGCATCAACGACAATTTCAATAGGATGCTTCCATCCGGTCTTTATTGATTGCCACACCCGTTCATCGATAGAAATTAAAAACGCTCTCATGCGTACTTTCCAATAAGTATAATTGATTCCATCAAAAAACGAAAGTCGATTGATGTTTTCACCCTCAACCATTATTTACAATCCTATTCCCGCTCCGATACCACTTATGGGTAATGGGATCCAAGAATCTAAAATAAGAAAAAAATCACCTAGAGGGGGGGGGGGTGAATAGGTGTAAACAATAAAACTCAAAAATCTTTGCGTAAAGATATCCCAATGCGAAAAATAAAAATAATACGCAAGATTTTACGTGAAAAACTCCAATTCAGGAGTAAAAAACTACGGGACCGATCACACGAAAAAATCCACTTAGATTAAAACAAGTACAAGGTGATATAACGCAATCCTACGACTCAACCTTTTCCATACGTTTCAAGTATATCTTCTCCGCAGTTCTCAACGCCCCTTGATCACACGATTTACGTCCAACTTCGAATCCACGAAGTCTAACCAAATCCGCGGTCGTCACCAATGGAGCACGAGTCAATCACACGAACGCGCCTAACTCCAAATCCACGAAGTCGATATATACACCTTGAATCCACAAGGCCACGCGAATCCACGCGCCGATGTTCCTTCCGAAAATCGTTGTTTGTTTATTGGTGGTGATGATATTGAATACTTAGAATCATAAATAGATAATAAAACACAATCTAAGTATTCATCAATTTGATTCTACAAGAAATAGAGAGTTCGAAAAATCCTAGAATCAAATTGATCAATATAGATAAAGAAACATGAAAATAAAATGTATTTTCCTTTCTCTCTATATGTGGATTATTTTCGGCTTATCTTTTTCTGTTTTTTCATACCCTAAAAGACGAACTTTTGGGTCTATTTATAAGTTAGAAACCATTTGGAAAGTCATAAGAATAAAAAACTGTCTTAAAACTGATTTTACCCTCACGATAGTCCGGACTGAAATTAGTCTGATCCGGACTATCGCAGCAGTCATAAAAATTCCAAGAAATATGATTTGGGGTCCGAACTGAATGAGGTCTGATTCGGATTGATTCATCCGACATAAGAAAAACAATGTTCGGGGTTCGAACTAAAAAAGGGTTGATCCGGACTGATAATTCGTATGAACCAAACTATGTTCGGGGCCCCGACTAGATCTGCCTGATCCAAATCCATAACACTAAAATTGTTCAGTTTTTTATTTTTAGTCCATGAAAAATATTCTGAATGTTTCTAAACTATAAAAATATATTCAAATCATCACAAATATTTAATTTAACGTATCTAAACATTTTGAACTCATTCTTCTTAAGATTGACCAATACAAAAATCTTTAACAACAAATACCCACAATTGCAAGTAGAACTTACAGCTTCCCAATTTGCGTTGCATGGTGACTATTTGAATAACTTCAGTAGAAAATAGGAGAATATTCGGAATATTATAAATCTTAAAACGAAAGACCCCTCAAAAAGTTTATTGAATTTCTACAGCGCTCTTAATTAGCATTTTAAATTAAACACTATAAAAGATCATGCAGTATTGAAAGCCAATTCAGGCCAAAAAAATTTGGAGCAGAATCATATAGAGAAATATCTTTTAATTTTTAGATGAAACAGTAAATATTGCATTTTAATTAAAATTGCTTATTCATGAGGAAATAAACAAAAATTTCCATTAGAATTTTGGTTGCCCATAACTATCTTTGTCCACCACTCTAAATTAATTATAAGACAAATTAACATCATATAATTCTCAAATAGGATAATAATCGTAATATATATTTTTTTTTTTCAGATAATAGGAAATCAATACTAGGAATAGAAATATACTAGAGTATATATTAGAAAATTTCTCAATCAAACACTTAGATTTATAGACACCTATACATAGATGGGATTGTTAGTGTCCAAGCTGAGGATGGGATTATTAGTGTCCAAGCTGAGGATGCCCTTCATGTCCCAAAGCAAAGGGAGCAAACCCACGGGAGAGTGAGCCCGACATGTCCTTTTTATATAGTTATACACCTCAAACTGACCCTTAGATATTACAAAAAATATCCTAAATGTACACCCCTTTGTACATCGCACATGCTCATCCATCTAAGAATGAGAGTATTTTTTAGAAGTCACTTGAATGACCTCTCATCACACCCCACTCTTAAATATATGGAGGTGTGAGATATACACCCCTTTCGGGTGTACGTATAGCATTCCTCATATTACAAACCCCTCTCTCCCTCTCTCCTTCCCCACCCTTTGTACCCTACCCACGTGCCTTTGCTTGTTACTATTCTCGCTCTCTCTCCCCGCTCCACCTCCCACAATATAAAACCACCTCACCACCCCACCCTCTCTACATTCCACTCCCTTATCAGCTGCTTCATCATCTTCTTCTTCACATCCAACAATACAACAATGGCTATAAGGAAGCACAACAAGCTATTGCAATCTGCAACACTCAAGCAGATACTGAAACGCCTCGGTCGGGGGCAATCGCAGCAGCATGGCTATGATGATGACGACGATGACGACTACGAAGCCGAAGACCAGAGACTGCCCCTCGACGTGCCCAAGGGACACTTTGCGGTGTATGTCGGCGAGCGCCGGAGCCGATACATTGTGCCCATCTCCTACCTGGCACGCCCGGAGTTCCAGTCGCTGCTCCGACGGGCCGAAGAGGAGTTCGGCTTCCACCACGACACCAAGCTCACCATCCCCTGTGAGGAGGTCGTCTTCCGATCCCTCCTCACATCAACTTCACTAAGATAAATAGAAAGAGATATGTATACATATCTGTATGGGATTACTATCCTCTTAGAAGCATATACTTCCAACTTTGAGACTCTTGGAATCTTAGAGTTTACTAGTTGATGATGGTAATAGCATGAATCGAAGGACATAAAAGTTAGAAGTTGTAACTTCTAAAAGAAGTATAGCTCAACTCTACAGTATATATATATATATATATATATATATATATATATATATATATATATGAATTGGCCTAGTCATGCTATATATGCATGCACTTGCCACTATGTCTATTAGTTCCTTTTTTACCATGTGAATTTTCACGGGTTTTATTTGTGTATATAGAGAATAATGGAATGTGAGTGGCGTTTGTAAAGAAATGCCCTGTAAGAGTTGATAGATTAGTTAATTAATTTGAGGAAAAAAGATTATATATATATATATATATATATATATATATATATATATATATATATATATATATATATATATATATATAGTCCAGCTACTATACTATTAATAGTACGAAATCATTGGTACTATCAAGTTTTCTACCCTTAGATCAATCTCTTTGATAATTTTCACCCGTTAGATTTTACTATTTTCCAACCACCTATTAAATCCAAGGACTCACTTTCATCTCAACCATATATTTTTTAATTCAATGATTAAAAACTTAATAGCACCAATGACTTGCTACTATTAA
Source organism: Tillandsia fasciculata (assembly GCA_029168755.2). NCBI lineage: Eukaryota > Viridiplantae > Streptophyta > Magnoliopsida > Poales > Bromeliaceae > Tillandsia > Tillandsia fasciculata. Next base: position 115,462 of record JAQOTM010000195.1, on the reverse strand, counting down.
TAGTATTCCAGCCTAGCGCTCTCTCTCTCTCTATATATATATATATATTCTTGTTCTTAATTATTTGAATCCTTGTACTTGTTTTGATTACATGAATGGGAGTTTCGAATTGAGCAATATCGACTTTATAACCAAAAGTTAGTTCTAATCTAACAATTCTATTATCCAAAAACTTATTTATTTATTTATTTTTTGTAAGAGAAAAGATAGCAAGCTACCCGCTTCATTCAACAGGTAAATGAACTAAACAACAAGAGTGAGACAACGAGGTCTCAAAAAAAAGAAAAAAAAAAGAAAAAAAAAAGAAAGAATAAGTACGAGGGTAGAATGGAATCAGTCCAATCCCGTCCAATGCACCACCTCACCCGTAACCAACCAAACAGCGAGAAGGGATCAGTATTAGCCTGCTGGAAGATAACTTTGTTTCTGATTTTTCAGAGCACCCACCAGTTCGTTGCCAAGTAGGTTAGGAATCGGTTCACCTCTAAAAGTCTTTCCCCTCCCGCCCGTCCATCCTACACCCCTCGAACATTATCCCCTAAAGCCTGGAAATCAGCATCCCCGTCTCCCATCCGGATCATAAACCGTGAGTACACGCATCTCGTGAATAAGTGGTTAGCCGTCTTTGTCAGAAACCCACAGAGCATGCAGAGATTGTTTCCAGTCCAACCCCCTTTTTGAAGGTTATCTGTCGTAAGAAACTGATTCTTTAAGGCGATCCAAATAAAATCTTAACTTTAGCCGGCATGCGCAACCTCCAAATAGAGAAGGCGGTAAGATTTCATAATCCCCCATCGATAAGGAAGGTGTAAGTAGACTCGATGGTAAAAATATCCTTGTCGTTCCACCTCCAAACCACTCCGTCATCCCTATTCCCCGGCGTGGTGTACCCCACCAAATTCTTTAATTTTTTCACTCGATCCCTGCCCAAGTACCGTTCCCTCGTAAAAGCACCTCGTAGGATCTTCTGCCATCTCCATCTATCCCAGTCGAAACACGCACAGACTTTGATCGACTTCCTATGCACCTCGCTGAATAGCTCGAAGCAAAGTGAATGCAAGGACACTTCGCCACACCATCTGTCCGTCCAAAAACTAATGAGTCTCCCATCACCAAGCAGGTAGGAAACCCCCCCTTTAAATATCTCTCTGATACTGAGGACGTCCCTCCACCACTGTGAGCTCGGCCTAAAGGAGCTCCCCTCCCCGAAAGGTTTTCTTTGCACATAATATAGGCCTTGAATGAGCTTATACCACTGTAGGTCAGGTGTCGTGAAAAGTCTCCACCACCATTTATAGAGGAGAGCCACATTCATAACCCTAAACCCTAAACCCTAAACCCAATCCACCTTCAATCTTAGTCCTACACACATTTCTCCAAGAGACTAGCTGTCCCCACCCTTGTACTTTCGCGGTGCCGCTCCAAAAGAAATCTCTTGTGAGGGCCTCGAGTCGTTTAATGACCCATTTTTGTGCTTTAAAAATAGTGAAATGATAGAGAGGTATGTTGGTCAGAACAACATTAACTAACGTAAGCCTACCGCCTCTAGAGAGTAGCTTAGCCTGTCACCCCTCTATTCTTCGGTGAATTTTAGAGATAACTCCTCTCCACTCCTCCTTCCTGAGACTCTTATTGGACAGTGGCAGGCCAAGGTATTTCATCGGAAAGGCTCCAACCTTACAGTCAAAAATACTTGCAAGTCTAGACCCCATGTTCTCTTGTCTACCGGTGTAGAACAATTTTATTTTTTCCTTGTTAACTTTGAGTCCGGAAGCCCACTCGAACAGGTGCCAAATGAACCTTAAATTCGTTAGCTACTTTTTCCAAGCCTCGCAGAAAAAAAGAGTGTCATCCGCATATTGTATTAGTGAGATCTGTAGTATCCGCTGGTTTATAATGCTGTGGTTCCATTCTTGGGTCTACTTTTGGTTTCGATAGTTCGCGTTTCGTTCAGGGGTCCGGGAGGGGGGACTAATAATTCTTTGTTTCTGGACAGATCATCGGGGCTCGCGAGTATTTTTAGTCAATAAAGCTCGCGAAACGGAGACCGCCGGCGAAATCGGTTTTGGATTCCGACGCCGGAATCTCCCGGAATAAATTCCTGAAGGTGGCGTTTGGTTCAGGCGACCAACGCGGGTTACCAGTCAGACCGGACCCCGGTTCGAACCCGACCTTTCGTTTAATTGGGTTTATTTTTGACTAGGGAACGGGTCCGTTCCCTTTTTCCCCTTTCTCGGTTTATATCTGTCTCAACCTCCCTCACTCTAGGGTACGATACCGAGCGCGGACGAGGAGCCAAACCCCCCCCCCCCCAATCGTACCCTCTCCCTCACCGATCGTGCGGAGGATCCAAGCGGCGAGACCAAGGAAGGAGAGGGAGACGACCTCACATCCCATGGAGCCGAACCCGCAGGACCGGATCATCCTTCCCTCAGGCTACCGAGGTGAGCACGTTAGGGTTTTATTTTTCCCTCGTTTCTTGTTTCGTGTTCTTGATCGGAGTAGACGAGGAGGAGGGGTGAAGGCATCGCCGGAGTCCGGCGCGGACGGAGCCGCATGCGGGAAATGCCCGCATGCGGACGGCATGCCGCCCAGCCGCGCGGGGCTGGGGGCGCGCAGCCCCGCATGCGGGCATCCCGCATGCGGGCATCCCCGCATGCGGGTGGGCTGCCGCCCAGCCGCGCGGGGCTGGGGGCCGCGCAACCCCGCATGCGGGCAACCCCGCATGCGGGTGGGCTGCCGCCCCAGCCGCGCGGGGCTGGGGGGCGCGCAGCCCGCATGCGGGCAAACCCGCATGCGGTGGGCGGCCGCCCAGCCCCGCGGGGCTGGGGGGCGCGCAGCCCGCATGCGGGCAAACCCGCATGTGGGTGGGCGCCCGCCCAGCCGCGCGGGACTGGGGGCGCGCACCCCCGCATGCGGCCAACCCCCGCATGCGGGCGGGCCGCTACCCAGCCGCGTGGGGGCCGGGCGCAACCGCGCACCCGCATGCGGACAGCCCCGCATGCGGGCAGCGGGGAGGCGGAGAGACAGGTGGGTTCCGCGGGAGCCGGGGCCGTCCGCGTTGTCGGCTTCGCCCGGGGACGCCGCCACCTTCGCCGAATTGGCGGGGCGTGGCCGTGGTCGACCGGGAGGGCTGGGTGTTCCGCGTCCCCTTTACTTATGTGTACCTTTGGGATGTTGGAGTTGCTAACTCCGGTGTGACAGGTTCGTGTAGGTCCGGGCAGGCACACCGAGACACGAAAGAACCTGAGGTCGGCCAGCAGCGTGTTAACGAAAGAGGTGGGTTCCTTTGAGACTAAGTGTAGACTCGGTGTTCTTGGATAATTGTTTAACTGCATATTTGAAATACTAACGCTGACGGTCTCTATATGGTTGCGATATTATTCTGTATCTGGGTTACTGTGCTCGTGGTTGCGACACGCGCACCCGCGGTCTGGCCACCGCAAAGGGTGCTCTTTTCCGGGAAAGCGGTCTTCGACCCGTGTTAACCCACAAGGTGAAGTGGTGGGGGCCCCCGTAGGTGTGGGGTTTGAGGCATCAAAAGGTGGGGGAAAAGGTGCGACCTGTCGGGATAGGTGCCGACGAGGTCAGGTGCCCCAAGGTGTGAGCGGTGCGATCTGTCGGGATAGGTGCTCGACGAGATCAAGGTGTATAGGTGTTACAGACGGTACAGATGTTGCAGGTGTTATATATGTTTGCGTTTCACTCTTCCAGGGAGTCGAGTGGTTGCTCCAGATAGTTTTACTGTTAGGTTTGGCTTTCTTTCCGCATATTATTACTATCGCATGTCGCTGACTACCCACTCCGTGACAGGTTCATCCAGGGGTGAGCGGTAGGCGGCGGTGAGGTCGGGACGAGAGTGGTCGGGCTGTGAGGAGCCCTAGTTTGTATCCCCTTTACTTATCCTTGCATTTTCATTTGGTACTGTAGACTACAGTGTGGTTCGCGATACCCTTGTGGGGTCGGTGTGGATGTTGATTTCCGGTGTTTTGAAATTGATGTTATGTTTCCTTTATTCGCCCGTTTGGCCGTTTTTTCCAAAGCAAAGTATCAGAAAAGAAAAAGGAACTTCGAAACTATCTTTCAAAAATATGGGGTCGTGTGGGCCCGTTTTCCAAACCATGTGGTTTTATGAGATTTCTAAACCGTTTTCAAAACCTCGGGTCGTGTGGACCCGTTTCCAAACCCTGTGGATTTATGGCATCTTTCCAAACCGTTTTCAAAACCTTGGGTCGTGTGGGCCTGTTTTCAAAACCGTGAGTTTATGCTTTCAACTTGATCGCCGACGGGCACTCTGTTTTGTTTACATTGTTGTTTGAATGCTCAGACTGTTGTGATTAACTGAATGCTTGTGTTGAGATGTTGGAATAGCCGCGACGCCGTGCATATACAGAGGAGACTCTGCCCGATTTTCGAGTAAATCTGTATATGCGGCGGGTCTGGGCACGCGCCGGGGAGGACTGAATTTTCAAAAAAAAATAGAGACTCAACATTTTAACTCTTCCTTTCCGCTGATCGAGACCCCCGGGGCGTGACAGATTAAGATGGTATCAGAGAAAAACAAAAATTTTTTCCTTTTAATCACAACAGTGAAGGTCCAACATCCACAGTAGTGCCACACTTATCTACGAATAAATGAAATGTGCAGGGTTTAAGGGCTAGGACGTGAGAGATCGGGGAGGGGATGTGTAGTTAATGTTTTCCTTTCCCTCTCGATATCTCGGTGGTTCTTTTAGCAGAGTAGAGTGCTAAGTTTGTTTGTTCTGTTGGTGTGTCTGTACAGACAATGGTCCGAACCAGAGCGTCGGCCGGGGACGAGGGGGCGGATGCAACGGCATCGGCGGCCGCGGAGAACCAACTCTTGCGGCAGCAACTGCAAGAAATGGCGGGGCAGCTGGCGGCCCTCACTGATCATGTGCGTCAGCTGACGCAGCGGCTCCCGGCCGCGACGACGACGGTCGTCCCGGCCCCTCCACAGGGGCCAACTGCGCCAGCAGCAGTGCCGCAGGTGGCAGAGACTGGGGAAGGGGCAGCCCCTCCACCGGTAGCAGCGGCCGGGACAGCATCAGCCCAGGCCGCGACGCCGGCGACAGCACCCGCGACAGCGTGCACGGGACCGGCACCGGCGGCCCTCGGTGGGGGTACCTCGGGGGAGACCCTGGTGGCGCCCGTCCCCACCGTGGTAGCCGCCACCGCGGGAGAGGGGACGGTGCCATTGTTAGAGCGGGAGCGGGTTCGAGCCAATCTGGCGGATTTCAAGAAATACGATCCACCCGTCTTCGAGGGAGAAACGACCGATCCCTGGGTCGTCGAGGACTGGGTAGGATCGATGGAAAAGTTGTTTGAAGACCTACTCATGGAGGACTGGGAGCGGGTTCCCCTAGCGGTCCACTGTCTGGGGGGGAACGCCCGCTTGTGGTGGAAGACGGTGCGGCCCGATCCCGCCACGGGCGCCGCGCTTCCATCCTGGACGACATTCAAGCAAGAGCTGTTTGGAGCTTTCTTCACAAGCAGCGTCAAAAAGAAGCTGGAGGATGATCTGAACCACATCCAACAGGGGAGCAAGACGGTCATGGAGTACCAGCGTCAGTTCGTGAGATTGGCAAACTGCGTCCCGTTCGTTATAAGGGACGAGGCCCACAAGGCGCAGCTTTTTGTGGATGGATTGAGAAGCGACATCTTCCAAGTGGTGCAGGCGGCCGACTTGCACACGTTCCAGAAAGTGGTCGATCGGGCCACAGTGGTCGAGCGCGGGTTCGCGGTGACGCGCGCCAAGAGGGAGGCCCCGACACAGCTCGAGGATAGGAAGCGGCAACAGCAGAGCTACGGGGGGGGGTCTTCTACTGGAAGCAGACCCCCCAAGCGGTGGAGACCCCAATCTGGACCACGGAGCGCGCCTACCGGAGGGCCGAGGCTAGGAGACAGGCCTTGTGTGATCTGCGGAGGGCGCACCAGGTGTTGGACTGCCCTCAGAGAGTCGATCATTGCTTCCGCTGTGGCAAGCAGGGGCACTTTCGCCGCAACTGCCCCCTTGCCATGGGACCAGCTTCTTCTGCCGCATCCACGCCTTCGCCACAACTCTCCGGGCGGGGGAAAGCCCCCATGGGGTCGACCTCTAGGCCCCCGGCACCGCGGCGCGAGGAGGCGAGGCAGCCTCAACCGGGCGGGCGAGTCTACTCAATGACCCGCCAGGAGACTGACCCACCGGTGGACATGCTTGCAGGTATTACTTCTGTTTCAAATTCCCGTGCTAGAACCCTCTTTGACACTGGAGCAACCCACTCGTTCATTTCTCGCGATTACGTGTTTATGCATGACCTCGAGGAGACACCTCTCCAAAGCCTTATGACGGTCCAGACGGCGGGTGGGACACTGGAGGCGACCAGTTTGGTGGCCACCTGCCCAATTAAGCTAGGGCGACTGGCTTGCCCTTGGGATTTGGTGGTGATTCCCCTGAAGGAGTACGACGTTATCTTGGGCATGGACTGGCTCTCAAGGTACCAAGTGCTCATCGACTGCGAGAAGCGGATGGTGCAACTGCAAGAACCAAGTTTCCCAAAGAATGCATACCTGGCGTGCAAGAGTACCTCCTTCCCGGCAGTCATCTCAGCGGCTCGAGCCAGGAGACTGGTAGAGGGTGGGTGTGTGGCCTACTTGGCATCGGTGGATTTGGTTACCCGACCCTCGACGGCACCTTCAGACATCCCAATAGTGAGGGACTTCCCCGACGTTTTCCCAGCGGAACTGCCCGGGTTACCCCCAGAGAGAGAGGTGGTGTTCCCTATTGAACTCATACCGGGTACTCAACCTATCACAAAGGCGCCTTACCGAATGGCCTTCGCGGAGTTAAAGGAGCTAAAGGCGCAACTGGAGGACCTTTTAGACAAAGGGTTCATCAGGCCGAGTGTGTCGCCCTGGGGCGCACCGGTACTCTTTATACGGAAGAAGGACGGAAGCTTGCGTCTCTGCATCGACTACAGGGGAATAAACAAGGTCACGGTGAAAAACAAGTACCCCCTGCCCAGAATAGACGACCTCTTCGACCAGCTGCGAGGGGCGACGGTCTTTTCAAAGATTGATCTGCAGTCGGGCTACCACCAGCTCCGGGTTCGGAACGAGGACGTTCCGAAGACCGCTTTTCGGACCCGATATGGCCACTACGAGTTTACGGTCATGCCGTTCGGGCTTACGAACGCCCCCGCGGTCTTTATGGATATGATGAACCGGATCTTCAGACCATTCCTAGACCGGTTCGTGGTGGTCTTCATCGACGACATACTGATCTATTCACCCACCGACGAGGAGCACGAGGACCATTTACGAACGATTCTCCAAACCCTCAGGGAGCAGAAGCTGTTCGCTAAGCTCAAAAAGTGTGATTTCTGGCTACGCGAAGTGGGGTTCCTGGGGCACGTGATCTCGGCGAAGGGAATCGCCGTGGACCCCAAGAAGGTGGAATCGGTGATCGACTGGCAGCCGCCAACGACGGTGACGGAGATCCGCAGCTTCTTGGGACTGGCGGGTTATTACAGACGCTTTATAGAGGGTTTCTCGAAGATTGCGGCCCCTTTAAACCGGTTGACTAGGAAAGGAGAAAAATTTGTGTGGTCGACACAATGCCAGGAGAGCTTCGAAGAACTTAAAAGAAGGCTAACCAGGGCACCAATTCTCGTACTACCAACACCCGAAGAGGATTATGAAGTGTATTGCGATGCATCGAGGATCGGTCTTGGGGGTGTGTTGATGCAACAGGGAAAAGTAATAGCCTATGCGTCCAGGCAGCTGAAAGATTACGAGAAGAACTATCCGATACATGATTTGGAATTGGCCGCAGTGGTCTTTGTTTTGAAGTTATGGCGACACTACCTCTTTGGTGTCCACTGTAACGTCTTCTCGGACCACCAAAGCCTTAAGTACCTGTTTACCCAGAAGGAACTAAACCTGCGGCAGAGGCGGTGGCTTGAATTATTGAAGGATTACGATCTAACGATCCAGTACCACCCCGAGAAAGCAAACGCAGTGGCGGACGCTTTAAGCAGGAAGGGGCAACCAGAAGAGGCGACGGCGCGCGCCATAACTGAGCAGAGCACCTTGATCGCGGAATTCTCGCGAATGAAGTTGGAAGTGGTACCAATGGGCACAGTCGCACAACTGTTGGCTTTGGTGGTAAAGCCGACACTGTTCGAGAGAATTCGAGAGGGATAGCAGGCGGACTCGTACTTGCAGCTTATACGAGACAAGATCCCGCCGGATCAGGGAGGGGACTTTTCCGTGGAAGATGACGGCGTCTTACGGTTCCGCGGGCGGATCTGCGTGCCGGATACCCCGGAATTGAAGGAGGAAATCCTAGCTGAGGCGCACCGCGCCCCTTATGCGGCACATCCGGGGGTACAAAGATGTACAGGGACCTTAAGCAGACTTTCTGGTGGCCCAAGCTGAAGGGGGATGTGACTCGTCACGTTGCGCATTGCCTGGTTTGTCAGCAGATAAAGGCGGAGCATCAGCGGCCGGCGGGAAAGCTACAGCCGTTACCTGTACCAGAGTGGAAGTGGGATCAGATCACCATGGACTTCGTCACTGGATTCCCACGTTCACAGCAGGGGCACGACACGATCTGGGTCATTGTTGACCGGCTAACCAAGTCAGCGCACTTCCTACCCATTCACACAACCTGGACTAGAGAGCGATTAGCCCAAGTCTACCTTAGCGAGATCGTGAGACTGCATGGAGTGCCGGCATCGATCACATCGGATAGAGACACACGCTTTGTTTCGAAGTTTTGGCAGAGCCTACAGCAGGCCTTGGGGACCAGATTACAGTTCAGCACGGCCTTTCACCCCCAAACGGACGGACAGTCGGAGCGAGTGATTCAGACGCTGGAGGACCTGCTGCGAGCCTGTGTGCTAGTCTGGGGGATCGGTTGGGAGCGTTACCTGCCCCTCGTCGAATTCGCCTACAACAACAGCTACCAGGCCAGCATCCAGATGGCACCCTATGAGGCCTTGTACGGCAGACGCTGCCGATCCCCGATCTGTTGGGACGACTTAGGAGAACGGAAGTTCTTGGGACCTGACTTAGTGGAAGAAACCGAAGAGAAGGTTCGCCTTATCAGGAAGCGCCTACTGACCGCCCAGAGTCGGCAAAAGAGCTACGCGGATCGGAGACGCCGGGACCTGGAATTCCAGGTGGGAGAACACGTGTTTTTGCGGGTCTCGCCGTCCAGAGGAATCAAGCGCTTCGGGTTAAAGGGCAAGCTGAGCCCACGGTTTGTGGGGCCGTTCGAGATCCTGGAGCGCATTGGCCCAGTGGCTTACCGCCTCGCTCTACCGCCGAACCTCAGCCGGGTTCACGACGTGTTCCACGTTTCGATGCTCAAGAAATACCTCCCCGACCCATCGCATGTCCTGGACGTCTCAACACTCGAACTGAAGGAGGACCTAAGCTTCGAGGAAGCCCCGGTGCGAATCCTAGCAAGAGAGAGCAAGACGCTCCGAAACCGAGTCATCCCCTACGTCAAGGTGCTCTGGAACAACCACGAGGAGCGGGAAGCGACGTGGGAGCTGGAGTCCAAGATGAGGGAGGGCTATCCCTATCTTTTCACCGAGAGCCAGGATTGAGTTTCGAGGACGAAACTCGTTTTTAAAAGGTGAGTGGTGTAGTATCCGCTGGTTTATAATGCTGTGGTTCCATTCTTGGGTCTACTTTTGGTTTCGATAGTTCGCGTTTCGTTCAGGGGTCCGGGAGGGGGGACTAATAATTCTTTGTTTCTGGACAGATCGTCGGGGCTCGCGAGTATTTTTAGTCAATAAAGCTCGCGAAACGGAGACCGCCGGCGAAATCGGTTTTGGATTCCGACGCCGAAATCTCCCGGAATAAATTCCTGAAGGTGGCGTTTGGTTCAGGCGACCAACGCGGGTTACCAGTCAGACCGGACCCCGGTTCGAACCCGACCTTTCGTTTAATTGGGTTTATTTTTGACTAGGGAACGGGTCCGTTCCCTTTTTCCCCTTTCTCGGTTTATATCTGTCTCAACCTCCCTCACTCTAGGGTACGATACCGAGCGCGGACGAGGAGCCAAAAACCCCCCCCCAACCGTACCCTCTCCCTCACCGATCGTGCGGAGGATCCAAGCGGCGAGACCAAGGAAGGAGAGGGAGACGACCTCACATCCCTTGGAGCCGAACCCGCAGGACCGGATCATCCTTCCCTCAGGCTACCGAGGTGAGCACGTTAGGGTTTTATTTTTCCCTCGTTCTTGTTTCGTGTTCTTGATCGGAGTAGACGAGGAGGAGGGGTGAAGGCATCGCCGGAGTCCGGCGCGGACGGAGCCGCATGCGGGAAATGCCCGCATGCGGACGGCATGCCGCCCAGCCGCGCGGGGCTGGGGGCGCGCAGCCCCGCATGCGGGCATCCCCGCATGCGGGCATCCCCGCATGCGGGTGGGCTGCCGCCCAGCCGCGCGGGCTGGGGGCCGCGCAGCCCCGCATGCGGGCAACCCCGCATGCGGGTGGGCTGCCGCCCCAGCCGCGCGGGGCTGGGGGGCGCGCAGCCCGCATGCGGGCAAACCCGCATGCGGGTGGGCGGCCGCCCAGCCCCGCGGGGCTGGGGGGCGCGCAGCCCGCATGCGGGCAAACCCGCATGCGGGTGGGCGCCCGCCCAGCCGCGCGGGACTGGGGGCGCGCACCCCCGCATGCGGCCAACCCCCGCATGCGGGCGGGCCGCTACCCAGCCGCGTGGGGGCCGGGCGCAACCGCGCACCCGCATGCGGACAGCCCCGCATGCGGGCAGCGGGGAGGCGGAGAGACAGGTGGGTTCCGCGGGAGCCGGGGCCGTCCGCGTTGTCGGCTTCGCCCGGGGACGCCGCCACCTTCGCCGAATTGGCGGGGCGTGGCCGTGGTCGACCGGGAGGGCTGGGTGTTCCGCGTCCCCTTTACTTATGTGTACCTTTGGGATGTTGGAGTTGCTAACTCCGGTGTGACAGGTTCGTGTAGGTCCGGGCAGGCACACCGAGACACGAAAGAACCTGAGGTCGGCCAGCAGCGTGTTAACGAAAGAGGTGGGTTCCTTTGAGACTAAGTGTAGACTCGGTGTTCTTGGATAATTGTTTAACTGCATATTTGAAATACTAACGCTGACGGTCTCTATATGGTTGCGATATTATTCTGTATCTGGGTTACTGTGCTCGTGGTTGCGACACGCGCACCCGCGGTCTGTCCACCGCAAAGGGTGCTCTTTTCCGGGAAAGCGGTCTTCGACCCGTGTTAACCCACAAGGTGAAGTGGTGGGGGCCCCCGTAGGTGTGGGGTTTGAGGCATCAAAAGGTGGGGGAAAAGGTGCGACCTGTCAGGATAGGTGCCGACGAGGTCAGGTGTCCAAGGTGTGAGCGGTGCGATCTGTCGGGATAGGTGCTCGACGAGATCAAGGTGTATAGGTGCTACAGACGGTACAGATGTTGCAGGTGTTTTATATGTTTGCGTTTCACTCTCCCAGGGAGTCGAGTGGTTGCTCCAGATATTTTACTGCTAGGTTTGGCTTGCTTTTCCGCATATTATTACTATCGCATGTTGCTGACTACCCACTCCGTGACAGGTTCATCCAGGGGTGAGCGGTAGGCGGCGGTGAGGTCGGGACGAGAGTGGTCGGGCTGTGAGGAGCCCTAGTTTGTATCCCCTTTACTTATCCCTTGCATTTTCATTTGGTACTGTAGACTACAGTGTGGTTCGCGATACCCTTGTGGGGTCGGTGTGGATGTTGATTTCCGGTGTTTTGAAATTGATGTTATGTTTCCTTTATTCGCCCGTTTGGCCGTTTTTTCCAAAGCAAAGTATCAGAAAAGAAAAAGGAACTTCGAAACTATCTTTCAAAAATATGGGGTCGTGTGGGCCCGTTTTCCAAACCATGTGGTTTTATGAGATTTCTAAACCGTTTTCAAAACCTCGGGTCGTGTGGACCCGTTTCCAAACCCTGTGGATTTATGGCATCTTTCCAAACCGTTTTCAAAACCTTGGGTCGTGTGGGCCTGTTTTCAAAACCGTGAGTTTATGCTTTCAACTTGATCGCCGACGGGCACTCTGTTTTGTTTACATTGTTGTTTGAATGCTCAGACTGTTGTGATTAACTGAATGCTTGTGTTGAGATGTTGGAATAGCCGCGACGCCGTGCATATACAGAGGAGACTCTGCCCGATTTTCGAGTAAATCTGTATATGCGGCGGGTCTGGGCACGCGCCGGGGAGGACTGAATTTTCAAAAAAAAATAGAGACTCAACATTTTAACTCTTCCTTTCCGCTGATCGAGACCCCCGGGGCGTGACAAGATCCGACCTTCGTCCAATGGTCCGATTCCTCTCAAAAGATTCTGTTTAGACCAGATTTTCCGCCACACAAGAAAGCGATACGTGGCGTATACCGTCGTCTAAAATCATCAGTCGATGAAAGAAAGGGTCAACTGAAGAAGGGCCCGCGTCCTGATCTAGATCAGTTTCAGTCGCGTAGAAGCACAACACGTTACACCCGCTATCGGCTGAGGGTATCAACCGACAGGAGAAACAGCCGACAGAAGAATCTGTTGACGAAAGGAGTCACGGATCACTCAAGACCGACTTTGGTTGACAGCACCCACTAGACCTTCCCAGTCAATCGACAAAAGAGGCGGGAATCGGAGTTAGTGTGCGGGGATTCAAACCATTAAAGGAAAAATTTCGAAAAAGGAATGCGGGCGCAATTAACCCGGAAAGGCAAGCAACGCCAAGCGTCGGAAAGCGCCGAGAATTACGTTCTCGCGCAGCGGATGAGGGGATGAATTTAGACGAAAAATGACTTCTATCCTATCGACTAAGAAGGAAGTCGTTGAGGATTTCACGACGATTCTCCTCAAATCACACTGATAATCCAAATCGGCGCCTAATAATATGGTTCGGGATGAGTATAAATACCAGAATCATCGAAGGAAAAGGGGTCCAACAACCTCGTAAGCACGGTATCACTCGAGCTTCTTTATTTATCTAGGAGTAGGTTAACTTAACTTTTCATGCCTGCATTTACTGCTTTTCTAGGAGTAGACTTAATTGTAATCCTTCTATCCCTACCTTCTTTCTTGTATCCCATTCTCAAAATCAATATAAAGTGTAAACCAGCTCATTTGGCCATGTCTTTATTTTGCGCATTTAGAGTGTAAACCGGCTAATCGGCCGTGTCTTTATTTGCTTTTCTTGTGCTTTAAAGTTACAATCGGCTCCTTAGCCGTACATTTATCTCTCTACCCGGTTCGGCTATTCTAAGTCGAAACCGGCGATCCCTCTCTACCTCCGTAAACCCGCTTCGGCTGTGACCAGTCGTCGCGGTCATGAGAGTTACCAGAGGAGAATCCGGTCGAGCGGATCCCTTCTCGGCCCGATCGCTTGATTGTTGGCACGCGGCACATTTCAACATCTTTGAAGGGTCACCCAGGGGCCGATCGCGAGCAAGCCACATTTTGGCCCAACAACTTTCTTGGCACGCCCGGTGGGACGCTCAGGTAATTTTTACCTATTCCTACCATTATAATGTCTGGAATCCCGGAGCCATACGGGGAATCAGCACTTCCAGAGTCATTCCTGACAGAGTTGTATGGGCAATTGGCCCATATGATGAGGTCTCTCGAAAGGAGAGTCCTTGCCTGGGACGCCAACGCCCCGTCCTCGGATGAGAGCCTCGCTAGATTCGGGTAGTTTTTAGCCCAAGGAGAGTTACGTGGGGGCTCCATCAGTCCCTTCGCCGCCGCTAATGACACAGTCGGTTATGTCGGCGCCCGAGGCGCTGCAGGTTACGCCCCCCACAACGGCACTTATGTCGAGGGCAGGGCAGCTACAAACAACTCCTACATCGATTTTCGCAAAATGGCGAAATTCGGCAAAAATACTTGTAACACATTTCAAATGTAATTACAAGTGAATTGAAAGCGTTTCAAATCGATGCAAAAGTCGTCGAGTCGAAAAGTGAGTTGGAGTTGAGAAGTGGAAGCTTCAAGTTGTGAAGCTTAGGTTGTTGTGCGCTGACTCCATAAAATGACGAAGTGCGGCGAAAATACTAGTAACATATTTTAAATATGATTATAGTCAATTCGGTGCGTTTCGGACCGACGCGAAGGGCATCGGGTCGAAAAGTGAGTTGAAGCTCAAGGACTTAGCACATTTCAGGAATTCTGATTTTTTTTATCGGCAAGCTTTTTCGAGGCCCTCTCTTAAGGACTTAGAGCAGTCTAAAATTTAAAAAGAAATCGTGGGGAGTTTCAGAAAAGTTTGCTGATAAAAAAGGATGAAATGCCGATGTGAGATATCAAAAGAAAATAGGAGAGCAAAGAGGAGCAAAAAGGATGAAAATTCTGGAAAACTGCAGTTTTCTGATGCAGTTTATCAGCAAGCGTTTTCGGGGCCCGTTCTTACGAGTCTAGAGCTTTCAAAAAATTACAGGGGATCTCTGGAGGGCTTTAGAAAATTTATAGATGAAAGGGAAGAAGAAAAATTGCAAATTTAACTTCCCAGTTGGTGACAAAACGGGGAGAAAAAAGGGTTCCCGAAATTGCTCCCTGCAGGAATAAACTGCAGGAAATGGAGGCAGTTTGGAAATTTCTTTTGCAAGTTGGGGCAAAAGTGTAAATTCACACTCCCTCCCCAACCACCACCTGCAGGGCAATAACTTCCCCTCTCTTTCCCTCTTTGAAAGCCTCACCCACTCCTCTCCTCTCCCTGTTGAAGCAGAAAGAAAAAAGGAAAGAAAGAAAGAAGGCAGGAAGGAAGGAGGAAAGAAAGAAGAGAAGAAGAAGAAGGTGCACCTCTCCCTCCCTCTCTCCTTCCCTTCCTATCATTAATGTGCTTTTCTCTCTCTCTCTCTCTCTCTCTCTCTTCTCTCTCTCTCTCTCGCTCTCTCTCTCTCTTTTCCTTCTATTGCACCAGGGAAGGCAAGGAAGGTAAGGAAAAGAACAAAAAAAAAAAGAGGATTGGCTCTGCTGCAGCTTGCTGCTGCCCGCAGCAGTTGCACCAATTGCAGCAGCTGCCAACAACAGCAGCATTAGCTGCAACAGCTGCTGCTGCTTGGCAGCTGGCATGGCTGCTGCTGCTGCATTAGGCAGCAGCAGCTGCCAAGTTGCAGCTGCACAAGCAGCTTCTTAGCAGCAGCAGCTAAGCCACCAGCAGCATTTGCTGCAGCAGCTGCTGTTGCTACAATTTGCAGCAGCAGCTGCACTTGCAACAGCTAGCGTAGCTGCCAAGCAAGGCAGCTGCGCAAGCAGCAAATGCAGCAGCTGCTGCTACACATACATCAACAGCTGCCTAAGCAATGCAGTTGCCCATTAGGCAGCTACCCAGCCAGCAGCTGCTGCAGCAGCATTGCTGCTGCTGCCTACTGCTGCCAGCCAGCAGCTGTGCAAGCTGCTGCTCAGGCAGCAGTTTTAGTGCACTAGGCAGCAGCAGCTGCCTTGCAGCCTTGACTGTAATTGTGCGCCCTTCGGAGCTTTAGAAGAAAACTTCATCTTCTTTCTCTCCTCCATTGGGCAAGGACTTCAATAAAAAAAAAAAATAACAAAAAAAAAAATTGCTCAAATTGAGTTCTCTCCAATTTTGGGCATTTTGCCCTAAGCCAAGGAGATCAAATTTTCTCTTTGGTAAGTATGACAAAGATGGGATTTTCTTCCCTATTTTTTTAAATTGGTCCTAAAAGCCCGTCGGGAGGAAAGTGAGTAAATTGAGGATTTCCCTTTTTATGTTTTGAGAAAGGTTTCTAGTTTTATAATTGTTATGGAATTAGTGAATCGTGAAAAATAATTGCGAAATAATTTCTTTCATTTTAGGAAAAAATCTTGGAGATCACGAGAGCAATTTTTGTCTCCTTCAAAAATAAAGAGAAACCTTAAGATGGGGGATTCTAGCGAATGAGGGTGACCTCTCCCCTTGTCTTTTGCTTTCAATTAGAAACATGTTAATAGAATGAGTAGGGTTGTATGCTATATGTTATTGTGATAGTGTCTTATTGCAAAATGGAAATCTTGACTTAGGAGAAAACCTAGTTAAGGCTCTAATGAGTGGCATTCACCTTAGAACTTCACGAGTGGCATTATGCTTGAGTCAACTAAGGGTGTAATAAGAGTTAAAGTTTAACCTAGAGTCAAGTCTCTAAGGCTGCGTTTGGAAATGGGATAATTTCATCTTGCATTAATTATTTTATCCCCATAATACCATTATATTCTAGGATAGAAAGGTATAAAATGAATATTGTGTTTGGTAATATTTTATCTTATTCTCTTGAATAAACTAAATATTGTTCGGTAAGTTTTTTGGAATTCTATAAGAATAATCGAAAAAGTAGTTTTTTGTAATCCAAAATACTAAATTTACCCTTATATATGAGTGCATTTTACATTATTGTATAATCAATATACAATGATGTAAAACATAAGTAAAAATTGTATTTTTTAACATTTATAATCTATATACAACTATGCTTTAAATATTAATTTTAATTATTTGAAATTTTAAATTTCAAATTTAAACAAATCTAATTTCAAAATCAGATTTTCACATTAAAAATTATATAATTTAATTTAAAATTTAAAATTTAAATTTTAAATTTTAAACATTTAAATTTATTATTTTAAATTTTAAATTTTAAATTTTAAAATTTAAATTTTAAATTTTAATTTAAAATTTCAAATTAAAATTTTAAATTTTAAATTTATATTTTAAAATTTTAAAATTGTAAAATTTTAAAATTGTAAAATTTTAAAATTTTAAAATTTTAATTTAAAATTTAAAATTTTAATTTAAAATTTAAAATTTTAATTTGAAATTTTAAAAATTAAAAATTTAAATTTAAATTTTAAAATTTAAATTAATAAATTTAAATGTTTAAAATTTAAAATTAAAATTTTTTAAAATTTCAAATTAAAATTCAACTCAGTACTTCACTTCTCCTTCTTCTCTTTTCTTCCTT
The DNA here is from genome assembly GCA_029168755.2 of Tillandsia fasciculata. Taxonomy (NCBI): domain Eukaryota; kingdom Viridiplantae; phylum Streptophyta; class Magnoliopsida; order Poales; family Bromeliaceae; genus Tillandsia; species Tillandsia fasciculata. Next base: position 98,498 of record JAQOTM010000195.1, on the reverse strand, counting down.
TCTTTCTTTCTTTCCTCATGGGTTCCAAGTCAGCAACACAATCCGAGCTTAATAGCTGGTGGGTACCGGTACCCCCCCTGGGTTTCGGAACACAACAGCTGGTTCCAGAACCAAGAGGCTGGTTCCGGAACCCAGCATCAGGTTCCGGAACCCACACCTCCAAAGCCCAAAAAACACAGCAGAATATTTTACAAATTAAAAATTAATGCAATTTGCATAGCATCTAAAATTAATATTACAGCTAACTCAAATTTATCATATGCTTGACATAGATAAACACTGCCAATTCTGCATCAATACACATGTAAAACAACTTAGTATTATAGCCATATCACATAAAGAGTGTTTAGTTGCAACATTCAAGAGTACATACATTGCTGATTAGGGAAACTCTAATACAACGAAGTAATCTACAATATTCTATCACCGGACATTACAAATAAAGTCATAAAATTCATACTACATAACTTGATAATAAAGGTTTAAACCAAGCAGCCATACCAACTATTAGCATTACAAAGAAAAGAAGTAAAAAACTACTGATTGCTCCATAATTGCTCCATGATTCTTGTGCGAAGATTGTCGCCGCGTCGCGACTCATCAGCGCCAACGAGACGAGTGTGATCCTCTTCTTGCTCCTCCAGGGGATTAGGTTCCATTTGCATGTTGAAATATATATCGCTTCCTTGGTGCCTCTTTATAAAGTTGTGGATGATACAACAAGCTAGAGCTATGCGACATTGCACCTTGTAGGGAAAGGGGGTTGCTTGGCGAAGCACTTTGAATCGCTTCTTTAAAATGCCGAAGGACTTCTCAACAGCATTGCAAAGTTGAGCATGTCTATGATTGTACAGATCCCGCGGTCCTCGATGTGTGCGCGCCCTTGCATTGCTGTCAAATTGGCTAAAGTGGTATCGTTCTCCTCTAAAGGGTGCGAGGAACCGATCCGTATTGGCATAACCTGAATCCACCAAATAATATTTTCCTATACAAGAACAAGTTATACTTATATAAATTAAGCAAAATATAAAATGAAACATTTTAGAATTAACAGTACCTTGTGGAACCATTAAACCCCCGCTCTCGCAACACCAACGTAGCACTCTCATATCAGATGCAGAACCCTCCCATCCAGTGCATACAAATAAAAATTGGTGATCAAATGAACATACGGCCATCATATTTTGGGATGTGAACCCTTTTCGACAACGATATCGTGGTTGCTTGCCCTTCCTCACCACGACTGGTATATGCGTCCCATCTAAAACGCCAATTGCATTCTACAATTTGTAAAAAGATTAAGAAAAAAAGTTAGAAATAATGATCATTTTGTAAATATTGCATACTGGGTTCAGGACTCACTTTGAAAGGATGGAATAATGGGTTATCTCTAATTTTTGGGTGGATTCCAGTGTTACTACTCGGCACCTGTATATAGTCATGCCTAAGCTCGACCACACCACGTAGCACATTATTGAAATACCTACTTATAGTCTCCCCCGAGTGTTGAAATGTTTCAGCTAACACTCGATTTGTTACCCCATGTCCAACCCCAAATAAAAATATACCGAGTTGTTCATCAGCCGTAAGATGTCGAGTGCCCTGTATCAACCCTCTCCCGACCAATTCATCTCGAAGTCTTATGAAAGTAGTGTTTGACATTCGAAAATGTTGATACCCTCGGTCGGGATGTCCACTCAATATATCCATAATAATTTGGTGCCCGCTATATGGTCTAGTACGACAAGGTCTCTTATTCAAAGTATTTTGAAATGCTAAGGAGGCATCGTCGATCAGAATTGTTTGCACTTCTTCCCAATAATCTTCCTCCTCATCTAGAAAGGTCATAAGGTTGGCCACGGTTGGAGATGAAAATACACGCTGATAGATTAAACCACTCATCACTGCATATACAATGAAAATATCAAATTTGATTCACAGATAAGGTAATTTCAAGTAGGAAAAGAGAAGTAAATGGATGAAGTTAACAAACTAGGAAATGCTGCCAGCAGAAAGCATTTATAATGAATGCAATTCAAACACATCAGAGCTAGCAGTAAGCATTTTTAAATACATGATAAAGAGAAGAAATGGTGGAGGGCATAAGTTGGCTCAGGATTAAAAGAGTTAATGCTGAAATGGTGGCTGCAGTAGTTGATCCACTGCCTCCCTACCATTAACATTTGCAACCCTTTTAAGCATCATAGCCTATCCTGGACAGGACGCAAACTGCATCATAGCATTGTAGTAAGCATCATAGCCAATATGCAATAGAGGGTCCATCGAGCAAAGGCAAAAAGTAGGATATACTGCCAGATTATTGTAAGATATTGGATGCAGTTAAAAAAATTTCATAGCAGCATGTACACTTGCTATGAACTTTTTTCTTCTTTCTCTGAATTGATGCAGCATGTACACTTGCTATGAACTTTTTTCTTCTTTCTCTGGCTGGATGCGCCACACTACCAATTTATAAATAGTTGATATAAAGAAGAAATGGTGGATGTAATATGTTGGCTCAGGATTAAAAGAGTTAATGCTTAAATGGTGGCTGCAGTAGTTGATCCACTGCCTCCCTACCATTAACATTTGCAACCCTTTTAAGCATCATAGCCTATCCTGGACAGGACGCAAACTGCATCATAGCATTGTAGTAAGCATCATAGCCAATATGCAATAGAGGGTCCATCGAGCATAGGCAAAAAGTAGGATATACTGCCAGATTATTGCAAGATATTGGATGGAGTTAAAAAAATTTCATAGCAAGTGTACATGCTGCATCAATTCAGAGAAAGATGGAAAAAGTTCATAGCAAGTGTACATGCTGCATCCAGCAAGAGAAAGAAGACAAAAGTTCATAGCAAGTGTACATGCTGCATCAATTCAGAGAAAGATGGAAAAAGTTCATAGCAAGTGTACATGCTGCATCCAGCCAGAGAAAGAAGAAAAAAGTTCATAGCAAATGTACATGCTGCATCAATTCAGAGAAAGAAGAAAAAAGTTCATAGCAAGTGTACATGCTGCATCCAGCCAGAGAAAGAAGAAAAAAGTTCATAGCAAGTGTACATGCTGCATCAATTCAGAGAAAGTAGAAAAAAGTTCATAGCAAGTGTACATGCTGCATCCAGCCGGAGAAAGAAGAAAAAAGTTCATAGCAAGTGTACATGCTGCATCAATTTAGAGAAAGAAGAAAAAAGTTCATATCAAGTGTACATGCTGCATCAATTCAGAGAAAGAAGTTAATGGTGGCAGTAGTAGTGTATCCACTGCCTCCCTACCATTAACTTAAATATACCCTTTTAAGCATCATAGCCTATACTGCACAAGAGGTAAGTAACACCTAATTCACAACCAGCCACCACATTTCCCTTTGAGTTAAGAGAGGAAAAAAATAGGCTCACCTTTGAACTAATTACATGTTCAATTAGTACCATAATTCTCATGTTCAACTCCACATTCTCAAACACATATGGCAAGTAACATTTGCAACCCTTTTAAGCATCAGAGCAAGGGTATACTGCACAGGAGGTAAACAGCATGACAACTATGTATTAGGTACAAGCCAATATGCAATAGAAGATCCATCGAGCAAAGGAAAAAGGTCTGATATAGTGCCAGGTTAGTGCAAGATAATGGATAGTGTTAAATAACTGCATAGCAAGTGTATATGCTGCCACAAATTCCACTAGAATAGTAAACTGCATCCAGTTATAGCTAATTGAAGCAAGAAGATACAAAGTGATAAACTATTTTGCGAAGGGGGATCTTGAAACTATTAACACAACAATCAAGATCACACACCAGTTTCAATCAGATTTTTCAAGACCAAAAATGTGTGCGTAGGAGTTCCATCGAGCACTCACAAAAACCGCCCCCAATATGAGAACCCCACCAACACAACCCAATATAAGAATGGAATATTTGAGCATTTCAGAATAGTAATTACATAAACCAAGCAGCACATAGGTTTTTGTTTAAAAATAAGACTAATGCAACTAGCATTAGTCTTGTTTCAAAACAAGACAAATTACATAAAGGGTTAAACCAAGCAGCAGATAGGTTTTTTTTAAAAAACAAGACTAATGTAACAAGCATTAATATATGATGAAGTTATGAAGATGCAATTGGCTGAATTTGCAAGACATGTATGTTTGCAAAAAGCCAACGGTAAAGTAGTTCAAGTACAACATAAAACATACGACAGCATATATAGTAAGGCGTTGCTAACCATACGGAAAAGCCAAAAAAGGATTTAGTTTGTACGCAACACCAACAAAACCTGATTGTAGAGCAGAAATAGACTTAATTAGTTAGGAGGGAAGGAGGGTGCATCAGGCCTTAGTACACTGGACATCCTTTGCGGCACCATTTGTCGGTCAATCCACATGTATAGAATATCACCACTCAAAGTCATAAAGATCGATCTGTTGCGCTCGTCCTTCAAAGCTTCGCATGCGGATAGGATTGCTTCGAGAGACAAATTTGGGAGGTCATATAATTTTACCATACACTCCTCTATGGAGTGAACCTTTGGACGCGCGTCGAGCTCACGCTGCAACATCTTCTCCGCAATGTTCAATCTTTTTTTCCCTAGTTCCACCAGCTCTTGGATTGCATCAGCATTTGACTCAATTCGTCCCTTGCGGTTTGAGGTTGGAGTTGTTTTGCGTGAGGGAGGTGATGATCGACGTCTCTTGGCAGATGAAGTATGGCCTGAAGCATTGCTAGCATTTGGATTTCCCCTCTTCGTTGGTGTTGGAGTAGGGGAACAAGAAGTTGCGTCATTGACACGATCATTCAATGGCGACATAGGCACGGGCACATATGGAGAAACAGAAGATTGCCCGACGCCGGAGGGGCCAGCCAAGGTTTGCTTGATTTGTTCTAATTTAGCGGTTGTAGTAGGAGAAGAGGAGGATGTGCTGCGCACATCCTCACCTTGCATCCCTGTTGTGAAACCATGTCTACCCGTGGCAGTGGTCTTTCCGAAGAGGAATTCAATATCTTTATAAGCAGGAAACGGTTTGTCCCTACACCGTGCATATGATTGATTTTCCTGCAAAGAAACCTTATTGATTAGGTCTTTGACTGACATAGTAGTATATTCAAAAAGTAAATGGCGAATAAAATTACATACCGCTATCACCGCTTCCCAATCACTCGAATCACCGGCGGTTGGAATGTTACGATCATAATCCCACCCCCAACCACTCTTGTTAGCCAAAGTTTGGTACATTACAAACTGTCGCTTCAACACCTTCAATCGATTTTGAAGATGGCATTTTGTTGGAAAAATCCGGTACTCGCCCCGGTACCAGATTCTCTGAATCCGCAACCCGCTTCGATACCGCAATCCGCGTTGGTACCGCCTAGAGTTGGGATTCCGCAGCGGAAACGTCAAATCGGATTTTTACCAAAACCCGTCCTCTCAATATAACTGGAATTAGCATACACACAAGAGACGAAAACCAAAACAAAAATATGCGGATGAAATAAGATTCATTAACCAAGAAAAGAATTACACCGACTCCTCTTTTCTTCTGCAATAGAGTAGCTTCAACCCGAGCCCTCCTCCTGAATCTCTCTCACCCTTCTCTCGTCTTCTATAAACCTAGAAGACTCCCTTCTCTCGTCTTCTATAAACCTAGAAGACTATGGGTGTGGCTAAATCCTAGCCCCCACCACCTCCTTGGGTGTTACCACCACCGTGGGTGTAGATACCACTACATGGGTGTGGCTAAATCCTAGCCCCCACCACCTCCATGGGTATTACCACCATCGTGGGTATATCCTCCTTAACACCACATTAAAATAATAACACATGTGTTATATTTATAGCTTACATAAAAGCTATCCAAATCCTAGTCTAAATAGATTTTTATTCTAATTAATATTTAAATCTTAACAAACTTATCTCTTTAAGATTTAAATATTATCTTAATCCAACTAGGATTCAGTTACAAATCTAATCAAATCCTAACAAATCTCCACCTTGATTTGATTTGTAATCTTCAATCGTTACATCGAGCTCTCCTTCGCTCCACCTTGAGCGACTGCATCTCCGATCTCGCTTTTGGACTCTCTAGCTCCACGTGAAGCCGAAAAATCACATACCTTTGAGTCCAACACGTCTAGCGAAATCAAATTGTGATCGTCTCCCGTGATGATCGGTAATCCAGTACTCTGATGTCGATCTCTCCTGAGGATCGCCAACCTTTAGCTCCGATACCAATTGTTGGAAAAATCCGGTACTCGCCCCGGTACCAGATTCTCTGAATCCGCAACCCGCTTCGATACCGCAATCCGCGTTGGTACCGCCTAGAGTTGGGATTCCGCAGCGGAAACGTCAAATCGGATTTTTACCAAAACCCGTCCTCTCAATATAACTGGAATTAGCATAACCACAAAGAGACGAAAACCAAAACAGAAAATATGCGGATGAAATAAGATTCATTAACCAAGAAAAGAATTACACCGACTCCTCTTTTCTTCTGCAATAGAGTAGCTTCAACCCGAGCCCTCCTCCTGAATCTCTCTCACCCTTCTCTCGTCTTCTATAAACCTAGAAGACTCCCTTCTCTCGTCTTCTATAAACCTAGAAGATTATGGGTGTGGCTAAATCCTAGCCCCCACCACCTCCTTGGGTGTTACCACCAACGTGGGTGTAGATACCACTACATGGGTGTGGCTAAATCCTAGCCCCCACCACCTCCATGGGTATTACCACCATCGTGGGTATATCCTCCTTAACACCACATTAAAATAATAACACATGTGTTATATTTATAGCTTACATAAAAGCTATCCAAATCCTAGTCTAAATAGATTTTTATTCTAATTAATATTTAAATCTTAACAAACTTATCTCTTTAAGATTTAAATATTATCTTAATCCAACTAGGATTCAGTTACAAATCTAATCAAATCCTAACACATTTGAGGAACTTCAATTTTGTACGTTCATTGAAGTCGTGAACTATTCTATTCCAACCAAGCGGAGTGAAACTCCCATTAACGAAATTTCCAAGCACATGTTCCTCCGTCATCAAGTTAAGCATTGCCGAATCCATTACCTCTGTCTAGTTTCCAGATCGTACTCTGCTTTTGGTGGATTCTTGACCATAGCTTTCCATACTTTGGCTATCAGTTGATGTGATATCAATGACATTATGATATTTTCTAACAAACCGAGTGGCTGATTTGCTTTGATAGGCCATCTGAAGGATACAACATATACCAGTAAGATATTATTAGGTAGGAATGTTGCAAGTATAGTTTATAGTTTTTGAAGTTGGCTCAGGGATAAAAGGTTCAATAGGATTCAAGGTGGATGCAAATCTAAGTAAAGTTTGCCACCCAACCTTGAAATTTTACACTCTTATCCATGCATCGTCGCCTAAATTGTCTCTTTAAAGGCATCCAAAAATTATACACATGCAAGGCTCAGGGATAAAAGGTTCAATAGAATTCAAGGTGGCTGCAAATATAAGTAAAGTTTGCCACACAACCTTGAAATTTACACTCTTATCCATGCATCATCGCCTAAATTGTCTCTTTAAAGGCATCCGAAAATTATACACATGCAAGGCTCAGGGATAAAAGGTTCAATAGAATTCAAGGTGGCTGCAAATAGAAGTAAAGTTTGCCACCCAACCTTGAAATTTTACACTCTTATCCATGCATCATCGCCTAAATTGTCTCTTTAAAGGCATCCAAAAATTAAACACATGCAAGGCTCGGGGATAAAAGGTTCAATAGGATTGAAGGTGGCTGCAAATAAAATTTCAGGGTTGCAACTCAACCTTGAAATTTTAATCTCTTATCCGTGCATCATCGCTAATAACCCTCATATTAAATCGGCAATAAAGATGCAACCAATTTGTTCAACTTGTCTGCTGGCAACAACCTAAACATAGCTTATAATAGAAAGGCTCACCTTTGAAACTTCAAATAGTGCACGGACAGTATGCACTATAGTGATCTGCGATCTTCTCCTCCAAATATATGCAGATAAATGTTTGGAACTATCACACAGACTACACTTTATAGAAAAGTAAGAAGCATTACCTCTGTTAGATAGTAGGGGATAAGAGTGTAAAATATGTGGCGAGTTGACAAGTCGAAACAAATGCAAGATCTCAGAGAAAATATTACTGCCGAGATAGATCGAGTACTATTAATGCCAAATCTTTGCAGAGAACCAAGATCTGCCTTATAGTGATGGTTGAGAGAGGCAACTTCGTGGACAACCAGAGCATTAAACTTGGTGTTTGAAAAGAGTAGGTTGAAATCCCTCTCGAGTTAGGTTAGAAGAAGAAGTACATTTTGAGGCAAGATGACAACTCGAAGCAACTCCTCTATCAGCACAAAAGATCCAGCATCTGGATGGTGTGCAGAAATCACCACGATCTTGGCAATCTTCGGTGACAAGAGGACATGCTTGAGATCAAGACACATCAATAAATGTTGACCACGAGTAAAGAGGGTTTGTGCGATGAAGACGATGGCTTCTCACACCAACGGGCCGAGGGTAGGCGGGATGGGGTGAAGCTGTAAATGGACGCGGGAGTAACGAGGCATTTGGGAGAAGAGATCTGGTAGGATCAGGTAGATTAAAGAGAGGAGAGGAGTAAAGAGGGTTTGACGGATGAAGATGAGGGCTTCTCACACCAACGGGGCGAGGGTAGGCAGGAGGGGGTGAAGCAGTAAATGGAGGCGGCATTAACGAGGCATCTGGGGAAAGGAGACAACAAAGATGGATTTCAATTTTAATTTTCCCTTGGGCACAGGGATAAGCTAATTCCCTTACTTCGGCCGGATTATTTTAACGGGTTATTCACTTAAAAACAGGAATAACCCGGTTTGACCGGGATTAATTTTTTAATCTAATTTGGAGCATGTTTGGGGGGATTAGCAGCATAATTTCTAATTATACCTATTAATTCTGTTTCCAAACAATACCTAAGGGAACATAGAATGGTTGAGGTTAAAATGTAAAGTGAGTAAAATCCCTAGTGTTGTCTTAGAGAGTTGGGTTTAATGTACCTTCACTTTAACTTCAACTTGAGCAAAATTGAAAGTAAAGGAATTTAAGTCCAAGGGACTTTTGGGTTACCTTGAGACAAGGACCTAGGGTAAAGAAATGAGTAAATAAAAGATAAGCTAAAATCTTAATTGAAAAGAGAGAGAAATTGCCAATGGGCAATGTGAGCTAGAGGCTCAAATGAGAAGGAAAGAAAAAGGGCACAAGGTGCCAGAAAGGCTAAGAGCCAAGGTAAAAGAAAGGAAAGAAAAAAAAAAAGGAAAAGATAAAACGGGCGTACCTTCAAGGGTGAAACATAGCTCATGTCGGAGTTAAGGGCAGTGTCCCTCTCCCGGGCAGTGACCCGTATGACAAGTTCCCCGACAGACGGGGTAACACTTGAGGTGTTATCAGCAATCTTAGAGATCTTATCTTATGATAGCATGTCTGCCGGACTAGGGCCCGTTGGGCAAGATTCTCTGAGAGTTTAGCAACTTCAACTAAATCATAAAGAAAGTGATTGGTCAAGTCAAGTCTTGGATAGAGTGGCACCTTGGAACGATATAGTGTCGTGTTATGGCAAAGGTGGAGTTATTGAGCATGCTAGATAGAATTTACAGCTTTCAATACTATATTTATTTTCTATTATATTGCTTCCATTAGACTAAGCGGTGCAGGACATTTTTGCTCGGTGGTTGAACCCACTGGGAACTTCGTTGTAGTTCTCACACCCTTTGGGTGACATCCCCACAGGTCCAAATACATCGAGCGAGGCACGCGACAGGGGCAAGGGCCTAACAGAGTAGCGACCTATCAGTCTTGAGTCACCTGCACTATTTTAGAGCATTTACTATTTTGAGTGAAATTTATATGTGAGGAACATAGTAAACTTTAAATGTTTTAAGTTTCATTTTTGAAAAAAAAAAAAGTTGTAATATTTATATTGTAGTTGCATGTCAAAGAGAGTTGTAATACAAGTAAAGTTTTATATTTCGCTCAAGTATTGTACTTTCATTTTCTTCAAACTGTTTGTTTGAATGAGTGGAAGTTTTTAAATTCATAGTTTAGTTATCTGATTGTTTACTCTTCCGCTACACTAAACTGTGATTGTTGGAATAAACCGTTCCTTTCGGGTCTTGAAAGGTCATGCCCGATTGGCGGGTCTGTTGGCGTGCCCAAACTATCCAAATTGGCGGTCTCGGGGCGTGACAAGCGCAAGATGGGCCAGCGAGTTCAAGCATCGGCCACCAGCGGGAGACCGACCAGGGGTTACCTATGTCACCTTTTTCGCCGTTGCATCAGCCCCACGCTGGGGGCAGGGAAAGCAGGGGGCAGGCCCTAGAGATGGGATCTGCCCAAAAGCAGGCAGGCCCAGACGCGTCGCCGCCTGTTTCGTTTCCCCCATCATTTTTATGGACCTACGTGGAAGGTGTGTCGGTGTGGTGCAGGCACCGAATAAAAAACCGGCTCACGGTCGGGCGGGTCAGGTGGCCCCGTCTCCCGAAACAATGAAACTAGCAGAGCCGGCGACTCCGACGGCCCCGGCAGTAAATGTTCGGCTAAGCTCCCGAAAACGGGACGTGTTCGGCACAGAGGCCAGGATAGCGTGTCCTAGGAAAGTAGATGACGGACACCCTTATCTGGCCAATTGGAAAGGGCCGTTATTCGATAAACTCTCGGGGGAGGTAACAGAGAGCGTAGTTGAACACGTGGACCAAGAGTAATCCGGTCATCAGCATTGACTTCAACTGATACTGGATAGCTGAAGAAAGTGTCGGCTCATAAAGCCGACACCGAAATAAAGAAAATCGATATGGGTCGGCTTATACTTGCCTACCACGAGAATAAATCAGAAACTAATGCTTTTCTCCCGCAGGTGAACATGATCGGCCCCAAAGGGAAGGAGCCGACCAAGGAACTCGAGCCTACCGCGGAGGAGAAATCGGCTCGGAATATGCTTCGGCTTTGCACTTGTTGCAAGGTCGAAATGACGAAAAAAGATTGGGATGATCTCCTCGTTCACATACCCATGGAGGTGGAGGATTGGTACGCCTTTATCTTCGGCGTTGAAGGCACAAACCGCCTTGACCACCGGCAGGGATCGGAGTCGGCTGAAGGCTCCAACAGACAGCCCTCCAAAGAGGAGGATGATAAAGAAGAACACATGCCTCTCATCCAGAGATCTTCACGAGAGTCTTATAATCAAGAGATGCCCAGGCTGATTCAAGACGACCAAGAAAGGTCACGAGCCCGACGGCAACAATAAAGCCCCCGCCACGGACACGGGCAAAGCTGGGTCCAGGGGGTACCCGTAAAGCCTTTTGGCCAGAGGGCCGAACGGGGACTGGCATTTGGGGTCTCACGACGGTCATCATGGATTGGGCCACGCTAGAAACATGAATCACCCGAGGCAAGAGAGGCCCTTGAGAGTCCCGATACCGAATTCCCTTCGCTCGCCAAAGGAGAAGTAGAGACCCTAGGCACTCGGCTAACTCGAGAGCTCAGGGTACAACCATGGCCCAAGCCATGGTAGAGAAGAGAGATACTCAGGGAGTACCTAAGGAAGATGGACCCGCCGGCAAAGGTGCCGGTGGAACTGTGAGGTCCCGGAATCCCCGGCGTAGGAGTTGCTGGTTGTTGGGCAGCTTTTAGTGGCCGTTGGGAGAGTTTGTGCGCGTGTCTGGCCCAAGTTATGGATTGGTGATGCAATTTGGGATTTAGTTGCATCGCTGGAGGCCTGCGGGATGTGTCGTTGGTGTTTGCGCGCAATTTGGACACACGTGGTGGACTTCGGGCTTAATTGGAGACCCCGTGGGATTTGGATGACCCGTCGGGTGTTTAGAAGTGATTTCGCGCGATTCTGATGTCAAAATTAGGACTCCGGTGAAGTCCGGATAAAAGTTTACCTCTCCGGTCGCCTTCGGGAATTTTTAGAGTTGGAATTTGGCAGATCGGACTTTAAAAATGGACCGGCGCGAAAATCGGATCGAGTGGGCATTCGGCAAATTTTCGGATGAGAATTTGGAGAAACGGACATCGTTTTTGGATTCAGCGCGCGAAATCGCTAAGAATGGACTATTTATTTGTTGGTTTTGGAGCCCGGATGATTGCGCGTTTTTCGAGGCGGAGCGGCACGTTTTTCGAGGCAAGTGCGGCTCGGGAGCGAGGTGGACGGCGGCGCGCGTCCCGAGGCGCGCGTCAGGGCGCACCTCGGCGCGGAACGCGCGGAGCCCGCCACGTGGCGGGCTCCCGTTGGCGCCCGCGCGGGCGCGGGGGCACGCGCCCCGTGTCACGGGCGCGTGTCCCGCGCCGGGTGGCGCGCGGTGTAACGCGCCCGTGTGGCGGGCGCGTTACCGCGCGCCACGTGGCGCCCGGGCGCGTGCGTGAGCCCGGCGCACGCGCCCGGCTGTGGACCCGGGTGGGTTGGGGGCTCCCTATTGGCCGGCTTGTGGACCGGGGCCGTGGACCGGCCCCGTGGACCGCTTCTCTTTCCTTCTTTCTTTCTTCTTCTTCTTCCTCCCCCGCACGCCATTTTCTCCCTTCTTTTTCCTTTTCTTCTTCACCGAGAGCGAGAGAGGGAGTGGCGAGGAGATTTTGGAGGTGCGGCGGCGCGTCGTGGACCCGTTTTGCGTGCGAGGTCGCCCGTTGGAGCAGTTCGGCGACGGCGGCGCAAACGTGTAGGTCCCGTGGTTGGTTTTTCTGTGTTTTTGTACAGTTTTTGGAGCGTTCTTTTAGACTGTATTGACCCCTTGCTCCGTTTTACGTGCGGATCCCGGCACCGTGCACCGTTTTGCGTGCGGACCCCGTTTTGCGTGCGGATCCTGGCACCGTGCATCGTTTTGCGTGCGGACTCCGGCACCGTGCACCGTTTTGCGTGCGGACCCCGTTTTGCGTGCGGATCCTGGCACCGTGCACCGTTTTGCGTGCGGACTCCGGCAACGTGCACCGTTTTGCGTGCGGACTCCGTTTTGCGTGCGGATCCTGGCACCGTGCACCGTTTTGCGTGCGGACTCCGGCACTGTGCACCGTTTTGCGTGCGGACCCCGTTTTGCGTGCGGATCCTGACACCGTGCACCGTTTTATGTGCAGACTCCGTTTCTGGTGCGGACTTCGGCGGCGTGCTCCGTTTTGCGTGCGGACTCCGGCGGCGTGCTCCGTTTTGCGTGCGGACTCCGGCGGCGTGCATCGTTTGCGTGCGGATCGCGTGGAGGCCAATTGCAAGTGTCTACGAGCAATTGGTGGCAAACCGAGGTGAGTGGCCTTATCTACAAGTTTTATGGACTGTACAGTATTTCTACTGATGTAGGACTATGCATGATAGTTTATTTCATTGTGTAGCATGCTATATTGTAGGAAATGTTATTCCTTTTAGTATCTGTTAATATAGTTATTTTGGAACTTGACCTAGCACCCCCGTCATATGTTGCATGTGTAACCAGACCAGTAGAAAACCCTCACTTGGGCTAGGGTTATTTATGCTTAGACATCCACACTGTTCTTTCATTCCTGGACATAGTGTTTCCTCGCCCGGGTAGTGGGCCGAGAGGTCGGGACTTGCTTTTAGTGTGGGATGCTTTTGCACTCTTGCTTGGGAGCAGAGTGGAGTCTGGTAGTTGTAGCGGGTTGCTTATCTGTGCGGGAGCCGTTTGGGTAAACGGTAGTCCCGAGAGGTCTTGTTTCCCTGTTGTGCTGTCGTGGGAGGGAGCCGTTGAGTAGACGGTAGTCCCGGGCCGTCGAGTATCTTCCGGTCCGTGTTGTTGGGAACCGTTGGGGTTGACGGTGGTCCCAGGTCGTTGAGTGTTGTCCGACCTGTTTTGTTACCCTGAGTTGTGGGTCGTTCCTGGCTGTGGAGTATCTCCAGCCAGTGTGCTTTGTGCTGCGAGCTGTTGGAGAGGCTAGTGTCTCGTGTTTCGAGTTAGCCGATCAGCTGAGTCGTCGAGAGTGCTCCGACTGTTGTGCGAGATATTGGGGATCTTGAGTCCTACCGTTCTGTGAGTGAGCGTGGATTTTGACTAGCCTGCATATGCCAATGTTTGATTACTCTATGCCGCGCCGTTTTCCTCAGTTGGAGCCGCGCCCCCTGAGATGCCGCTGTGGATGCGATGGTTGGCCTGTTGAGGCAGTTTTGCGCGAGGGATGAGTTAGTCGGACAGGACGCCCCACGTAAATCCCGTCCTCATGTGGATGTGTGGTAGTGGGCAGGAGCGTTCCTAGTCGACAGGCGCGGGCTTGACTGGACCTTTGAGGTAGTCAGTTCGATTGGGACGATTGAGCACCTTGGGTGCGAGTGGTCTCATTTACTTTCATCTGTTCCACTTTTGAGTATCTAGATAGAGGCATGGTAGCTGTAGAGTAGTTCCAGCTTTTCTTGTTCAGATTTCTTTGCCTGTTATCTTTTACCTCTGGTAGACTTGGTGGGCAGACCGTTGGACTTGTTGACGGCACCCACTGAGAACTACTGTGGGAAGTAGTTCTCACACCCGTCGTGGTGTCTTTTCCCCAGGGACTTCTTCTTCTGTTCCTGTGCTCCTGTTGCTGATCCTTCGGACCGAGGCGAGGGAGTCGCGAGCTAGTTCCCTACCCGTCGTTGGAGTGTAGCGGTACCCCCTTCAGAGGAGAGCTTCGGTGATAGTTTACTTCTTTTCCTCTGTTGAGAGACCTTTGTTGTGAGGTATAGAGTTGTACTTTATTTTACAGTTTGAGAGACTGTTGTAGTGAGGATATTTTCTTGTATCGAGTGTCTGTACACTGATGTATTTATTGGAGATACCTCCCTTTTGAGTTTTGTATCAGAGGACTTTTTATACGATCGTATTTGGGAGATGGATATTGTATTATTTTCAGTTGTACAGTGTTTGGTTTTCAGTTTCTACTAGTTTACTTTCAGCTCTCTGATATCTGTATACTGTAGATGTTTCTTTCTGCAGGTTAGACGCTTCGTCTGTACGGCAGTTTCCGTACAGATGGCGGATCTGTTGGCGAGCCCGGGTCGCAGTTTCGACCCCGGGGCGTGACAGATTAGAGTGGTATCAGAGCCTAGGTTGTAGGTCGTGGTGGACTTAGAAACCCTAGGCTTGTGGTTGGATATTAGGATGACTACGTGAGAGTCGTGACTTTTAGCGAGAGTCCTGATTGAGTTTTTACCTCTCCCAGGAGACGGGATGAGAGATTGGCATGTTTATTTTCCTAAGCGATTATGTTCGCTGCCGAACAACATGATGCTATGGAATGGATGACATGCCTTAGACTTTCGCTGGATTGGGTCGTATGGTTGTTGTGTCCTGACGTTTGTTATTGTTCAGTGGTTGGCGATACCCCTGAGACGTCATGTTGTGATAGGACACACCCCGCACCTGATGAGTACCCGAGCAGCGGGAGACGGAGCTATCAGAGCAGTGCGAGACCCAGGAGTTTGTGTGTCGAGATAGTTTCCCCACTTTAACCGAGAGGGGCCGAAACCCTGAACGGTAAAGGATCGAAAACTTCGATAGGCTGAGCCTAGAATCTGTTCTTGTTTGATTGGGGTTCTAGGCACCGGTCTATCGGGATTTTCGGATCTTTGCCGCGTCAGTCGGTTCTTCTCGCCTATGAGTGGGGTGTTGTTGTGGGAGCCGTTTGGAGTGACGGCGATCCCAGCTGTGTGGACATTTTCCCTGGCTGAGTTACCAGGAGGACGTTTTCCCTGGCCGAGTTGCCAGGAGTACATTTTCCCTGTCCGAGTTACCAGGAGGACGTTTTCCCTGGCCGAGTTGCCAGGAGGGCATTTTCCCTGGCCGAGTTACCAGGAGGACGTTTTCCCTGGCCGAGTTGCCAGGAGGGCATTTTCCCTGGCCGAGTTGCCAGGAGGGCATTCTCCCTGGCCGAGTTGCCAGGAGGGCATTTTCCCTGGCTGAGTTACCAGGAGGACGTTTTCCCTGGCCGAGTTGCCAGGAGGGCATTTTCCCTGGCTGAGTTACCAGGAGGACGTTTTCCCTGGCCGAGTTGCCAGGAGGGCATTCTCCCTGGCCGAGTTGCCAGGAGGGCATTTTCCCTGGCTGAGTTACCAGGAGGGCATATTTTCCCTGGCCGAGTTACCAGGAGGATATTTTCCCTGGCCGAGTTACCAGGAGGGTATTTCCCCGGGCCGAGTTACCAGGAGGGTATTTTCCCTGGCTGAGTACCAGGAGGGTATTTTCCCTGGCTGAGTTACCAGGAGGGTATTTTCCCTGGCTGAGTTACCAGGAGGGCATTTTTCCCTGGCTGAGTTACCAGGAGGGCATTTTCCCTGGCTGAGTTACCAGGAGGGCGTTTTCCCTGGCTGAGTTACCAGGAGGGCATTTTTCCCTGGCTGAGTTACCAGGAGGGCATTTTCCCTGGATGAGTTACCAAGAGGGCATTTTCCCTGGCTGAGTTACCAGGAGGGCGTTTTCCCTGGCTGAGTTACCAGGAGGGCATTTTTTCCTAGCTGAGTTACCAGGAGGGCGTTTTCCCTGGCTGAGATACCAGGAGAGCATTTTTTTTTTTCGCTGGCTCAGTTACCAGGAGGTTGTTGGCCCTGGCCGAGTTACCAGGAGGGCACTTGCCCTGGCCGAGTTCCCAGGCGATTGCTTTAGTGAGACTAAGATGGTCTGACGAGACGCCGAGATTTGGTGGCGTCGAGTTTGTCCTGTTGGACTACCAGGAGCGCAGTGTTGATTTGGAGCCAGTTTCGTGCTTTGCTGCTCAGGGCCTTCTCTCCTGACAGTGTAAGCAGAAACTAGAGGGGGATCTTAGACTCCTGCAGCAGGGGAGTCGACCTCTTCTGGATTATGTTCGCGAGTTTTGCGATTGTTGAGTGGTGTACCTCATGTGGCCTGGATGAGGCCCAGGAGGTTGAGCTAGTTGAGAAAGGATTGCATCGGAATATCTAACACTTGGTGTATTCGCGGCGGGTACCGACGTTAGATGCAGCGATTGAGCGTGCTTAGCGGGTTTTTAGTTTCGTTGTTTTTCTCGTCACCACCATGTTGTGATCGTGGTGTACGCGTGTTAGCAGGACCTTGAACCCAGAACCTTTTTGGACGAACACATGATTTTAGTCAGCCAATGCTTTCTTCCAAGCCCCGCAGGGTTGCCTGAGTCTGTTCTTGTTTGATAGGACGAGGGCAGTAGCTCTTCGAGGTCTGGACATAAAACTTGTTTGCAATTGTTTTCCTAAAGGACTAAAAATCATTAAGAAGATGGATTTCTTTCAGATCAAATGATCTTCTGTAATAAACGTCACTGTTTCTTGTAAACTTATTCACCCGAGATGATTCGAGTGATCTGGGTTCTAAGGGCGGTGTCTTCTTGCGTGGGGACACAGGTTTTGGTCTCCCGGGGTTTTCGGACCCTTCGCGGATCCGGCTGTGGAGCGTCTCCAGCCGTGAGTTGTGTGTGGAGATAGTTTCCCACTTTAAACGAGAGGGACCGAATTCCTGAACGGTAAAGGAGCAAAAACTTCGATAGACTGAGCCTAGAGTCTGTTCTTGTTTGATTGGGGTTCTAGGCACCGGTCTATCGGAATTTTCGGATCTTTGCCGCGTCAGTCGGTTCTTCTCGCCTATGAGTGGGGTGTTGTTGTGAGTTGAGTCGTGGAGGGTTCTCTGACATAGCTGTGAGAGTGCTAGGGCATTTGCATTGTTGTATGGGCTGGAGATAGGACCCTTAGCTTGTGCTCGTGAGGTTCTGATACCTGATCACGTGTTGCACATAGATGAGTATTGTTGGTCCTGCCCAGTGCAGTTGGGGCCCTGGTTTTTGCCTGATGATCTTTGGCCCTTCCTCAGCTCCGGAATTTCGAGGTAGTGTTGGGGATAGGACTGTGAAGATCTGAGGCCTTGATGCTTGAGTGATGCCACACCGTTAAGACACGGTGATGATGCCACACCGTTTATACACGGTGGTGATGCCACACCGTTGATACACGGTGGTGATGCCACACCGTTGATACACGGTGGTGATGCCACGCCGTTGGTGCACGGCGGTGATGCCATGCCATTGGTGCACGGCGGTGATGCCACGCCGTTGGTGCACGGCAGTGATGCCACACCGTTGATACACGGTGGTGATGCCACGCCGTTGGTGCACGGTGGTGATGCCACGCCGTTGGTGCACGGCGGTGATGCCACGCCGTTGGTGCACGGCGGTGATGCCACGCCGTTGGTGCACGGCGGTGATGCCACGCCGTTGGTGCACGGCAGTGATGCCACACTGTTGATACACGGTGGTGATGCCACACCGTTGATACACGGTGGTGATGCCACGCCGTTGGTGCACGGCGGTGATGCCACGCCGTTGGTGCACGGCGGTGATGCCACGCCGTTGGTGCACGGCAGTGATGTCACACCGTTGATACACGGTGGCGATGCCATACCGTTGATACACGGTGGTGATGCCACGCCGTTGGTGCACGGCAGTGATGCCACGCCGTTGGTGCACGGCAGTGAGGCCACGCCGTTGGTGCACGGCAGTGATGCCACGCCGTGGGTGCACGGCAGTGATGCCACGTTGTAGGTACACAACGGTGAGAGTCTTTTGGATGTTTCGGACTTTTGATCGCGAGTTTGGGCATTAGCTTTATGATCGCCTTGCGAGCCAGTTTTCAGTCCCGTTCACCGACGGTTTGGTTCCCGTCATGGTGTTCTTTATTAGTTGAGGGATCTACTTCGACCCGTGGGTCCGTTGGGGCTATGTTAGCATGTTGAGCGACCAACTGTGGCACGAAATGGTGCCTTTTGAGGATCCCTTTTGATGGTAGCCTGCAGTTGTGTAGTCCACTCGAGTGGTTTCGGATCGGGAAGTAACCAAGTGAAGACCCCAGCTTTTTGGATTCCCTTCCTTATTGGATGAATGTGCGGGTATACTTCGGGTCGTCTTGTTGAGATTGGCACCATGTTGTGGTTTGGTGCGTGTTACACTTGTGGTTTTCCCGTTTCCCCCAGCCTTTTTGAGGAGCCCTTTGGTTTTCCACGTCTCAGCTCAGTAGTGATGTGTTTTTCCTCGCCCGTGATTTACTTGCCCCTTTGAGATCCGTGATTAGTGGAGTACGAGGGACGCCCGTTGCAAATTCTGGCTCGAGAGATGAGAGAATTGCACAACGGGTCATACCGTACTTGTTGTTGTTGCGAAGTAATCACGTGGAGCGAGTGGGGTTTAGGGAGCTGGAGACGTATTGTTAGATACCTAGCCATGGTATTCTTGATTCCTGATGGGCTTGATCTAGTTTCGAGGACGAAACTTTCTTTTAGTGGGGGAGGATGTGAGGTCCCGGAATCCCCGGCGTAGGAGTTGCTGGTTGTTGGGCAGCTTTTAGTGGCCGTTGGGAGTGTTTGTGCGCGTGTCGGGCCCAAGTTATGGATTGGTGATGCAATTTGGGATTTAGTTGCATCGCTGGAGGCCTGCAGGATGTGTCGTTGGTGTTTGCGCGCAATTTGGACACACGTGGTGGACTTCGGGCTTAATTGGAGACCCCGTGGGATTTGGATGACCCGTCGGGTGTTTAGAAGTGATTTCGTGCGATTCTGATGTCAAAATTAGACTCCGGGTGAAGTCTGGATAAAAGTTTACCTCTCCGGTCGCCTTCGGGAATTTTTAGAGTTGGAATTTGGCAGATCGGACTTTAAAAATGGACCCGGCGCGAAAATCGGATCGAGTGGGCATTCGGCAAATTTTCGGGTGAGAATTTGGAGAAACGGACATCGTTTTTGGATTCAGCGCGCGAAATCGCTAAGAATGGACTATTTATTTGTTGGTTTTGGAGCCCGGATGATTTGCACGTTTTTCGAGGCGGAGCGGCGCGTTTTTCGAGGCAAGCGCGGCTCGGGAAGCGAGGTGGACGGCGGCGCGCGTCCCGAGGCGTGCGTCAGGGCGCACCTCGGCGCGGAACGCGCGGAGCCCGCCACGTGGCGGGCTCCCATTCGCGCCCGCGCGGGCGCGGGGGCACGTGCTCCCGTGTCACGGGCGCGTGTCCCGTGCCCGGGTGGCGCGCGGTGTAACGCGCCCGTGTGGCGGGCGCGTTACCGCCCGCCACGTGGCGCCCGGGCGCGTGCGTGAGCCCGGCGCACGCGCCCGGCTGTGGACCCGGGTGGGTTGGGGGCTCCCCATTGGCCCGGCTTGTGGACCGGGGCCGTGGACCGACCCCGTGGACCGCTTCTCTTTCCTTCTTTCTTTTCTTCTTCTTCTTCCTCCCCCGCACGCCATTTTCTCCCCTTCTTTCCTTTTCTTCTTCACCGAGAGCGAGAGAGGGAGTGGCGTGGAGATTTTGGGAGGTGCGGCGGCGCGTCGTGGACCCCGTTTTGCGTGCGAGGTCGCCCGGTGGAGCAGTTCGGCAACGGCGGCGCAAACGTGTAGGTCCCGTGGGTTGGTTTTTCTGTTTTTTTGTACAGTTTTTGGAGCGTTCTTTTAGACTGTAATTGACCCTCTTGCTTCGTTTTGCGTGCGGATCCCGGCACCGTGCACCGTTTTGCGTGCGGACTCCGGCACTGTGCACCGTTTTGCGTGCGGACCCCGTTTTGCGTGCGAATCCTGGCACCGTGCACCGTTTTGGGTGCGGACTCCGGCACCGTGCACCGTTTTGCGTGCGGACTCCGTTTTGCATGCGGATCCTGGCACCGTGCATCGTTTTGCGTGCGGACTCCGGCACTGTGCACCGTTGTCACGCCCCGGGGGTTTATTTTAGCGGAAACGGTTTGCAAAAGTCGTACGTTCGACGTAGATTTATTTATTTATTTATTTATTTATTTTTTTTTTTTTGTGAAAACAGAAGAAACTCCTCTTCCCCGGCGCGTGCCCAGACCCGCCACACATACAAGATCCCTCTGTAAACGGACAGAGCCTCCCCTGTATATGCACGGCGTAGCGTTCAGTACACATCCCAACCACACACAACCATTCAATCACAACAATTGTTAACATACAACCAGCATTCAAAATTTAATAAAGCGCATGGCCGATTAATTTGGAAAGGATAAATCAACGGTTTTAAAAGAGTGCCTACCCGACACTTATGTTTTGAAAGCGAGTTTCGAAATCAGCATAAATCCACAATGTTTTGAAAACAGTGCCCACACGACACCCAAGTTTTGAAATCCATTTCGCAATTCATAAATTCACAGGGTTTCGAAAACAGTGCCCACACGACACTTAGATTCTAAAAACGGTTTTCGCAATCTTTTTCGAGTTTTGCTTTTTCAATCGGCCAACAGAAGTGAAAGGAAAAGTAACGCATACGAAGATAGCTAAATGCAATCCATGCCGACATCCATGCTGACCCCACGAGGGTATCGAGAACCTCACACACAACTACAAAGTAAATGAAATGCAAGGATAAAAGAGAAAATACGATCCAGGGTTCCCAGCGACCCAGCTGCTCCTGCCCCGTCCTCACCGCCGCCTACCTCTCCCCCCGCCTGAACCCTGTCACGAAGTGGGAAGTCAGTGACTAATAATAACAGAACGGGAAAATATAATAAACAAACCGTGAAGACAACCGGAGCAACCACCCTCTCAAGAGGGGAAACGGCAACCTGTACGCCTGTAACCTGTAATACCTGGCCACGTCGGACAACTAAACCGACGGCCGTACCGTACCTGCAATACCCGACCACGTCGGACAACTAAACCGACGGGTCGCACCGTACCTGCAATACCCGACCACGTCGGACAACTAAACCGACAGGTCGCACCGTACCTGCAATACCCGACCACGTCGGACAACTAAACCGACGGGTCGCACCGCTCGCACCTCGGCGCCTCAAACCCCACAACTAATTAGGGGCCCCACTACGTCACCTCGTGGGTATACACGGGTCATAGACCACTTTTCCGGAAAAGCGCACCCTTTGCGGTGGCCAAACCGCGGGTGCGCGTGCTGCAGCCTCGAGCCAAGTAACCATAACCACCATCATGTTAGCATCATAATATATAACAAGAGTAAAACGGCAACATGTATAATTAAAAGTAAAACAGTAACATGTGTGATCGAAGGTAACCCGCTAACATGTATAATCGAAAACAAGGCGATGATATGTGTACTAGAAGTAACCCGCTAACAGGTATAATCGAAAACAAGGCGATGGTATGTGTATTAGAAGTAACCCGCTAACATGCATACTCAACAATAAATACCACAAAGGACACCGTGTTGGCACAATTAGATATTTATTTTAAACAAGATACAATTGCCGAAAATCCGACGCCGAATCCCAAAACAGAACCCACAATAATGAACCAAGTACCCAAACGTAACCAACAATAATGAGCCGAGTACACACCACACGATAATCATGACAGTAATGAAAATGGGCATAAAGGGGTTCTAAGGATGTACCCACCTGAAACACAGAGAAGAAAGTGTGCGGAAACCTCAGTTGAAACGCCCCCGCCTTGTGTTCGAAAAGAGCTACAGTAAGAAGTCTCGTTAATAATCTTGTCGTGGTCAAAAACACTCAAAAACGGGACGAAACGGGCCAAAAACGGAGCTTCTGGGCTCCTTTCCTGAATGCTGGTGCACGAAACCAGGCGTGGACTGGGTCCACGGCAGCAGGCAGCGGCGGCGCAGACCGGGAGCACAGCACGGTGGGCCGCTGGTGCACGAACCCAGGCGTGGACCGGGTCCACGGCAGCAGGCAGCGGCGGCGCAGACCGGGAGCACAGCACGGTGGGCCGCTGGTGCATGGCCGGCGTCGCGGACGGGTCCACGGCTACAGTGACGGCGGTCGCAGACCGGGCGCACGCCTCAGCAGGTGAGCCGTTGCGGCTTGGGCCGGGCCGCGCATGGAAGAAAAGCGCGGACCGGGTCCACCCGCGCGGCCGCGGTGGTGAGCGCCGGGTGCACGCCTGGTGCGTGCACCGCGCAGTCTGGGCTGGGCCGGCGCACGCGCCCGTGCGCCGGGTCCGCGCCTCCGGGCTGCGATGCCGTGCGCCGGGTGCACGCCGGTCCGGTAGACCGCGGGCTGAATCCGGCCTGAATGCACAGTGAACCCTAGAATCGTGTACCTTTCCGTTTCCGGCTGCGACCACGCGACTCCGGTGGCTTCGGCGACGACCTCGAGACCAAGTTAACGGCGGCGGCGGCCTCCCGTTTGACAACGGCGGCGGCGGCCTCCCGTTCAACACCAAACCCGCGTCGCCCGCGACATCCAACCCACCACCGTCACAACCCGAAACGCTAACCCTAGAAAATAAAAGCAACGACGCTAACCTTGGATTCCCTGGAGGAGGAGGAAGAAGGTGGGTCGCCCGTTCCTCGCTCGATCAATCTCGCAGAAAGGCCTCTCCCCATCTCTCCGTCCGCCCACGGTTGAAAGAAAAGAGGAAAAAGGATTGGGGTTCCCCCTTTCTCTTTCTTAAAAAGAGCCGCCTTAAACCCTAGCCGTCAAGAGAAAAACCCAAGGAGGAAAAACCCTACGGCCCCCGGTTTTAAAGAACCCTAAAATAACCGGAACAAAACGACGGCTAAGATTGTCTCGTAAAGCGTGTCAATCGCTCGCACGAATCCCGGAGCGCCTAAAAGGGGTCCAAACTTCAAATTTAAATTCTGGGAGATCCCGGGGTCGGAATTCAAATCCGATCGCGCCACCGTTCTCCGTTTTGCGAGCTCTATCACCTAAAAATACTCGCAAACCCCGATGACCAGCCCAAAAATCTCGAATTTCTGCCCCACCTTAGTCAACTAAAAATATTAAATTAGGACCCAAAACGAAAAACGAAAGGTCGAGGTACCACCCAAAAGATAAAATAACCCACTGACATAAAGTATGAAAGGTCCGATCACCTCGAAAAGCGTGCCGGCCACTTAGCACGGATTCCGATGCACCACTCAAAGCAAACGCTTTGACCCCCATTCCGGGAGATCCGTAAATCGGAATCCGAAACCGTTCGCTTTGCCGCCCTCCGTTCTTCGAGCTCAAACGCAGAAAAATACTAGCGGCCCCGGTCAGTCCATTGCAGAAAGCGGTGAAAAGTTTTTCTACTAGTCCCGTCAAAATAGAAAGGGGGGTATACAAGGGCAAGGGAACGCCTGGACTCTACATCACTCACCACTAAAAAAAAGTTTCGTCCTCGAAACTTAATCCTGGTCCGCAACGCATAAAACTGAGTAGCACTCCTCCATCTTTGACTCCTGTTCCTAAGTCGCTTCACGTTCTTCTTGGTTGCTCCACAGCACCTTCCCATAGGGGATCGCCCGGTTGCGCAATCCTTTTTGTCCTCTCGTGCTAAGGTCCGCACCGGTGTTCCGTCGAAGCTCAGGTCCTCTCTAAGCTCAACGGCAGTGACCACCCGTCACCCAAAATCAAGTAAGCAGGCTCAGAGCACATCTTCGAGAATCCGGCTCATTCGCTCCGGCTGTCCGCCGGTCTGGGGGTGAAACATCGTGCTGAAGTGTGGTTTAGTCTCTAGAGCTCGTTGCAGACTTGCCAAAGGTTCGACACCAGCCGAGTGTCAATAGTCCACCAAAATTTCTGCATGAGGTCCTCGTACATCTTCGTGTCACCTGGATGCGCCGCAGAGGAAGCGCCGTGCGCCTCTGACGGTAACTCCTTCTTCAATACTAGCAGTTCGGGCACGCAAGTCTGCCCTCGAAAACGTATTGCGTTGTTCGCACTCGCCGAAAAGTCGCTTGCGTGGGGGGGGGGGGGGGGGTCTTGTCTCGAATAAGTTGTATCCGTGCGCCCATCTTCTGACCTTCTAGGGTTTCTCTAAAAGGGTTGGCTTGACCATCAAGGACAAAAGTCGCGCGACAGCACCGGTCCTGCTGAGTACTCGCGCTCATCGGTTCCCTCCCCCGATTTGACCCTTCCTGCTTAAACATCCGCTACTACACTTGCTTTTCCCGGGGTGGCACTGAATGGACAAGCCGAGTCCTTCAGTAACTCCAGCCAATGTTTCTGCCGCAGGAATCAAATCCTTCTATGTGAACAAAACTTAAGACTCTGGCGGTCCGAAAACACATCACGATGAACTCCAAAAGGTGGTGTCTACAAAGCTTTAAAACGAAAACGACTGTTGCCAGTTCCGGATCGTATGTCGGGCAGTTCCGCTCACATTCTCTGTGTTTCCCGTTGCCGACCCACTGTGCCCCAAAAGTACACTTCGCGAAGTCCGAACTCACATTCTTAAATTTAGCAAACAGCTTCTGGTCCCTGAGATCCCGGAGAAGAGTCCGTAAGTGCTCCTCGCAGTTGATTGGAGAGGTCATCAATCCCGGACTTGTTCTTCACTGTAACATTGTTTATCTCCCTATAGTCGACGCGTAGGTGTAGGCTTCCGTTCTTCTTTTGCACGAAACGCACGGGTGCGCCCCAAGGCGACACACTCGGTCTGATGAACCCTTTATTCAGAAAAAACTCCTTATTGTGCCTTAGCTTCCCTCAGTTCCGCGAAAGCCATTCCGCAAGGCGCCTAAGTGATAGCTTGCGTGTCTGGTAGAAGCTCGAAAGATAGGATGACCTCTCGCCCGGGGGTATTCCCGGCAATTCAGTCAGGAGGATGGCAGAAGAAACCCCTACCACGGGGGTGTCAGTGAACGACGTAAAGGGTCGAGTCGCTAGGCTCACTGAAACCAAGTAGCTATACATCCGCCGGATACCTCGTGAACCAGTCCCTGCCCAGCACCTCGTCGTATTCCTGCCTCCCGACTCGAAATTCCCAGTCACGACGACACCGGTCCGCACGCCACCCCAGCTGGCACTGAGCAGTCAGCAATAAAGTCTCGCGATGCGTCGAGGTGCCCCAGTCATACCGCACAACCCATACCAATGATCCTTTAAAAGTCCAAAACATCCAACCCGACGACGAGGAAAACAAGCCACACAACGCCCTCACAGGGCTCCGAGAGGTGCCAACTAAACAGGCTGGGTTACTAACTACCATAACTTCCCCCCTCTGAAAACAATGAACTCACCTGTCACCGACACGGACCGCTCGCTCCGACTATCCATCCTACCGAGGCGACGGTCAAGACTAACGTTAGGTTTCAGCTCTAAGACCTACCACAAGGTCTACCCCACAGAAGGGCTGCGTACAGGGACCCTTAGCCGAAGGTGACCAGTACCAAAACTCCGAGCGGTCGCCAGATTCCCCCCCCCTTGACTCACACCAGCCCCAAAAGACCACAATCCACAACGCTCCCAACCGAGCCTCAAGGCTATGCGTTAGTCATGGGAAGCTGGCGACAAAACCCACAAGGTAAGGTCCTACTTCCGTCCTGGCACCGACGGGGTGCGACGCTCAAAATTGCCACTAGCTCTCGGTCCCAAACCGTTGCCCCACCAAGCACCGGGCATCTAATCGAGCGGTAAACTTCCAGACCGACAGCGACACTCCCAACTAAAAGAAAACCTAAGCTCTAGGTCCGTTCAGCAAAGACCTCCAGGTACTGAAGACTATCTATCTGAAATCTTAAGGGTCGGAAGAAGGCAAACAACGAAAACAGCGAGAAGAACCGTGTCAAGAGTTGCCTAGGTTCACTAAACGCACTCGAGGGATCACACGCCAACCCACCCGCAGGACAACCGAACCGACGCACTTGTGCAGAAAACGGAAACCCAACCCAGAGCTTTACCACCACAACCCCACCAAAAGGAGCCACCCGTGAACCCATCACGACGATCTCTGCAATCGTCGCAGTGTCTACGGTGAAAGGCCGAACTATGGGTAGCAATTATAGGGGAAGAATCCTCACTCCCTCCCGTACCTTGCCCATGGTGCAAAAGGAATCGACCGACTACCCGTTGTAACTTAACACCAGAAAACCCAGAAGGTACAAGTTTAGACAAAAAGCTATCCGGTTACCCATGGCCGACAGACGGCCAACAAACCAACAACCACCGGTGGGTTGTGCTACCACCCGAGCCATATCGAGAAAAGAAACTCAATATTCCCCGCACTTCTCGCATCTGTTGCCGCAGGAGCTAGTTTTCCTCGGCCGTCGACGTCGTCGTATCTGCCTCCGCGTCCCCGGCCGATGATCTGGTACGGGCCATATCTGTACACACACAACAAGAGTCAGCCCTAGACTTCACTTACAAAACAACGAACCACCTAGCGAGAGAAAAGGACTCGGACTCTCCCCCCCCTCGATCACTCGCGTTCTACCTTCCTATGCCCTACCCATTTCATTCACCTGTAGGCAAGTGAGGTAACCCCACGGATGTCGGCACTAACTGTTGTGATTGAAAGAATTTCTCTGATACCATCTTAATCTGTCACGCCCCGGGGGTTTATTTTAGCGGAAACGGTTTGCAAAAGTCGTACGTTCGACGTAGATTTATTTATTTATTTTTTTTTTTTTTTTTGAAAACAGAAGAAACTCCTCTTCCCCGGCGCGTGCCCAGACCCGCCACACATACAGGATCCCTCTGTAAACGGACAGAGCCTCCCCTGTATATGCACGGCGTAGCGTTCAGTACACATCCCAACCACACACAACCATTCAATCACAACAATTGTTAACATACAACCAGCATTCAAAATTTAAT
The DNA here is from genome assembly GCA_029168755.2 of Tillandsia fasciculata. Taxonomy (NCBI): domain Eukaryota; kingdom Viridiplantae; phylum Streptophyta; class Magnoliopsida; order Poales; family Bromeliaceae; genus Tillandsia; species Tillandsia fasciculata. Next base: position 70,997 of record JAQOTM010000195.1, on the reverse strand, counting down.
AAAGCGCATGGCCGATTAATTTGGAAAGGATAAATCCACGGTTTTAAAAGAGTGCCTACCCGGCACTTATGTTTTGAAAGCGAGTTTCGAAATCAGCATAAATCCACAATGTTTTGAAAACAGTGCCCACACGACACCCAAGTTTTGAAATCCATTTCGCAATTCATAAATTCACAGGGTTTCGAAAACAGTGCCCACACGACACTTAGATTCTAAAAACGGTTTTCGCAATCTTTTTCGAGTTTTGCTTTTTCAATCGGCCAACAGAAGTGAAAGGAAAAGTAACGCATACGAAGATAGCTAAATGCAATCCATGCCGACATCCATGCCGACCCCACGAGGGTATCGAGAACCTCACACACAACTACAAAGTAAATGAAATGCAAGGATAAAAGAGAAAATACAATCCAGGGTTCCCAGCGACCCAGCTGCTCCTGCCCCGTCCTCACCGCCGCCTACCTCTCCCCCCGCCTGAACCCTGTCACGAAGTGGGAAGTCAGTGACTAATAATAACAGAACGGGAAAATATAATAAACAAACCGTGAAGACAACCGGAGCAACCACCCTCTCAAGAGGGGAAACGGCAACCTGTACGCCTGTAACCTGTAATACCTGGCCACGTCGGACAACTAAACCGACGGCCGTACCGTACCTGCAATACCCGACCACGTCGGACAACTAAACCGACGGGTCGCACCGTACCTGCAATACCCGACCACGTCGGACAACTAAACCGACGGGTCGCACCGTACCTGCAATACCCGACCACGTCGGACAACTAAACCGACGGGTCGCACCGCTCGCACCTCGGCGCCTCAAACCCCACAACTAATAAGGGGCCCCACTACGTCACCTCGTGGGTATACACGGGTCATAGACCACTTTTCCGGAAAAGCGCACCCTTTGCGGTGGCCAAACCGCGGGTGCGCGTGCTGCAGCCTCGAGCCAAGTAACCATAACCACCATCATGTTAGCATCATAATATATAACAAGAGTAAAACGGCAACATGTATAATTAAAGTAAAACAGTAACATGTGTGATCGAAGGTAACCCGCTAACATGTATAATCGAAAACAAGGCGATGATATGTGTACTAGAAGTAACCCGCTAACAGGTATAATCGAAAACAAGGCGATGGTATGTGTACTAGAAGTAACCCGCTAACATGCATACTCAACAAAATACCACAAAGGACACCGTGTTGGCACAATTAGATATTTATTTTAAACAAGATACAATTGCCGAAAACCCGACGCCGAATCCCAAAACAGAACCCACAATAATGAACCAAGTACCCAAACGTAACCAACAATAATGAGCCGAGTACACACCACACGATAATCATGACAGTAATGAAAATGGGCATAAAGGGGTTCTAAGGATGTACCCACCTGAAACACAGAGAAGAAAGTGTGCGGAAACCTCAGTTGAAACGCCCCCGCCTTGTGTTCGAAAAGAGCTACAGTAAGAAGTCTCGTTAATAATCTTGTCGTGGTCAAAAACACTCAAAAACGGGACGAAACGGGCCAAAAACGGAGCTTCTGGGCTCCTTTCCTGAATGCTGGTGCACGAAACCAGGCGTGGACCGGGTCCACGGCAGCAGGCAGCGGCGGCGCAGACCGGGAGCACAGCACGGTGGGCCGCTGGTGCACGAACCAGGCGTGGACCGGGTCCACGGCAGCAGGCAGCGGCGGCGCAGACCGGGAGCACAGCACGGTGGGCCGCTGGTGCATGGCCGGCGTCGCGGACCGGGTCCACGGCTACAGTGATGGCGGTCGCAGACCGGGCGCACGCCTCAGCAGGTGAGCCGTTGCGGCTTGGGCCGGGCCGCGCACGGAAGAAAAGCGCGGACCGGGTCCACCCGCGCGGCCGCGGTGGCGAGCGCCGGGTGCACGCCTGGTGCGTGCACCGCGCAGTCTGGGCTGGCCGGCGCACGCGCCCGTGCGCCGGGTCCGCGCCTCCGGGCTGCGATGCCGTGCGCCGGGTGCACGCCGGTCCGGTAGACCGCTTGCTGAATCCGGCCTGAATGCACAGTGAACCCTAGAATCGTGTACCTTTCCGTTTCCGGCTGCGACCACGCGACTCCGGTGGCTTCGGCGACGACCTCGAGACCAAGTTAACGGCGGCGGCGGCCTCCCGTTTGACAACGGCGGCGGCGGCCTCCCGTTCAACACCAACCCGCGTCGCCCGCGACATCCAACCCACCACCGTAACCACCCGAAACGCTAACCCTAGAAAATAAAAGCAACGACGCTAACCTTGGATTCCCTGGAGGAGGAGGAAGAAGGTGGGTCGCCCGTTCCTCGCTCGATCAATCTCGCAGAAAGGCCTCTCCCCATCTCTCCGTCCGCCCACGGTTGAAAGAAAAGAGGAAAAAGGATTGGGGTTCCCCCTTTCTCTTTCTTAAAAAGAGCCGCCTTAAACCCTAGCCGTCAAGAGAAAAACCCAAGGAGGAAAAACCCTACGGCCCCCGGTTTTAAAGAACCCTAAAATAACCGGGACAAAACCGACGGCTAAGATTGTCTCGTAAAGCGTGTCAATCGCTCGCACGAATCCCGGAGCGCCTAAAAGGGGTCCAAACTTCAAATTTAAATTCTGGGAGATCCCGGGGTCGGAATTCAAATCCGATCGCGCCACCGTTCTCCGTTTTGCGAGCTCTATCACCTAAAAATACCCGCAAACCCCGATGACCAGCCCAAAAATCTCGAATTTCTGCCCCACCTTAGTCAACTAAAAATATTAAATTAGGACCCTAAACGAAAAACGAAAGGTCGAGGTACCACCCAAAAGATGAAATAACCCACTGACATAAAGTATGAAAGGTCCGATCACCTCGAAAAGCGTGCCGGCCACTTAGCACGGAATCCGATGCACCACTCAAAGCAAACGCTTTGACCCCCATTCCGGGAGATCCGTAAATCGGAATCCGAAACCGTTCGCTTTGCCGCCCTCCGTTCTTCGAGCTCAAACGCAGAAAAATACTAGCGGCCCCGGTCAGTCCATTGCAGAAAGCGGTGAAAAGTTTTTCTACTAGTCCCGTCAAAATAGAAAGGGGGGTACACAAGGGCAAGGGAACGCCTGGACTCTACAACCGTTTTGCGTGCGAACCCCGTTTTGCGTGCGGATCCTGACACCGTGCACCGTTTTATGTGCAGACTCCGTTTCTGGTGCGGACTCCGGCGGCGTGCTCCGTTTTGCGTGCGGACTCCGGCGGCATGCTCCGTTTTGCGTGCGGACTCCGGCGGCGTGCATCGTTTGCGTGCGGATCGCGTGGAGGCCAATTGCAAGTGTCTACGAGCAATTGGTGGCAAACCGAGGTGGGTGACCTTATCTACAAGTTTTATGGACTGTACAGTATTTCTACTGATGTAGGACTATGCATGATAGTTTATTTCATTGTGTAGCATGCTAGATTGTAGGAATTGTTATTCCTTTTATATCTGTTAATATAGTTATCTTGGAACTTGACCTAGCACCCCCGTCATATGTTGCATGTGTAACCAGACCAGTAGAAAACCCTCACTTGGGCTAGGGTTATTTATGCTTAGACATCCACACTGTTCTTTCATTCCTGGACATAGTGTTTCCTCGCCCGGGTAGTGGGCCGAGAGGTCGGGACTTGCTTTTAGTGTGGGATGCTTTTGCACTCTTGCTTGGGAGCAGAGTGGAGTCTGGTAGTTGTAGCGGGTTGCTTATCTGTGCCGGGAGCCGTTTGGGTAAACGGTAGTCCCGAGAGGTCTTGTTTCCCTGTTGTGCTGTCGTGGGAGGGAGCCGTTGAGTAGACGGCAGTCCCGGGCCGTCGAGTATCTTCCGGTCGGTGTTGTTGGGAACCGTTGGGGTTGACGGTGGTCCCAGGTCGTTGAGTGTTGTCCGACCTGTTTTGTTACCCTGAGTTGTGGGTCGTTCCTGGCTGTGGAGTATCTCCAGCCAGTGTGCTTTGTGCTGCGAGCTGTTGGAGAGGCTAGTGTCTCGTGTTTCGAGTTAGCCGATCAGCTGAGTCGTCGAGAGTGCTCCGACTGTTGTGCGAGATATTTGGGGATCTTGAGTCCTACCGTTCTGTGAGTGAGCGTGGATTTTGACTAGCCTGCATATGCCAATGTTTGATTACTCTATGCCGCGCCGTTTTCCTCAGTTGGAGCCGCGCCCCCTGAGATGCCGCTGTGGATGCGATGGTTGGCCTGTTGAGGCAGTTTTGCGCGAGGGATGAGTTAGTCGGACAGGACGCCCCACGTAAATCCCGTCCTCATGTGGATGTGTGGTAGTGGGCAGGTGCGTTCCTAGTCGACAGGCGCAGGCTTGACTGGACCTTTGAGGTAGTCAGTTCGATTGGGTCGATTGAGCACCTTGGGTGCGAGTGGTCTCATTTACTTTCATCTGTTCCACTTTTGAGTATCTAGATAGAGGCATGGTAGCTGTAGAGTAGTTCCAGCTTTTCTTGTTCAGATTTCTTTGCCTGTTATCTTTTACCTCTGGTAGACTTGGTGGGCAGACCGTTGACTTGTTGACGGCACCCACTGAGAACTACTGTGGGAAGTAGTTCTCACACCCGTCGTGGTGTCTTTTCCCCAGGGACTTCTTCTTCTGTTCCTGTGCTCCTGTTGCTGATCCTTCGGACCGAGGCGAGGGAGTCGCGAGCTAGTTCCCTACCCGTCGTTGGAGTGTAGCGGTACCCCCTTCAGAGGAGAGCTTCAGTTGATAGTTTACTTCTTCTTCCTCTGTTGAGAGACCTTTGTAGAGAGGTATAGAGTTGTACTTTATTTCACAGTTTGAGAGACTGATGTAGTGAGGATATTTTCTTGTATCGAGAGTCTGTACACTGATGTATTTATTGGAGTTACCTCCCTTTTGAGTTTTGTATCAGAGGACTTTTTTTTTTTATACGATCGTATTTGGGAGATGGATATTGTATTATTTTCAGTTGTACAGTGTTTGGTTTTCAGTTTCTAGTAGTTTACTTTCAGCTCTCTGATATCTGTATACTGTAGATGTTTCTTTCTGCAGGTTAGACGCTTCGTCTGTACGGTAGTTTTCGTACAGATGGCGGATCTGTTGGCGAGCCCGGGTCGCAGTTTCGACCCCGGGGCGTGATAGGAACAGTGGTTCACGTCGACCGGACCGACTTGATGGCAAGGGCCAGTCATGACAAAGATGCTGAAGCGTCGACTATAGAGGCTAGGGGCCGACGCCCGCAACAATGGTGTCATGGCCCATTGTTCGCGGCCATACCCACGGCGGGAACGACCCACGCATCAACGCTCCCCTGCATCGATACATCACAACCAAAAAGCGAAAGTCCCCACCGCGACGCCTTAAAAGAAAGCACCAATGCTTCAATCGGTGGTCATGAGAACGGCGGATGAAGCCGTCCAACTAGAGCTAGAAGCTCGATTGGAGGCCCTAAAGGCCGCTGTGAAGCGCAGCCAGGAGGTGCCAGAGAGACGGTCGACGCCCGAGGAGCCTGACAAGCAGAGACCCGGCCAAGATATGGAAAAATTGTTGGATGTTCATATCAGTGCCAAAAGGTAATTCATTTTTGATAATCGCCCGAACAACACGTCGGCCGATTGCCGAGGGGTATTGTTTAGACCAGATTTTCCACCACACAAGAAAGCGACATGTGGCGTATATCGTTAGCTAAAATCATCGGCCGATGAAAGAAAGGGTCAATTAAAGAAGGTCTCGCGTCCTAATCTCAATCGGTTTTAGTCGCGTAGAAGCACAACACGCTACACCCGCCATCGGTTGAGGGTATCAGCTGACAAGAGAAACAGCCGACAGAAGAATGTGTCGACGAAAGGAGTCACGGATCACTCAAGACCGACTTTGGCCGACAGCACCCACTAGTCCTTCCCAGTCAATTGACAGAAGAGGCGGGAATCGGAGTCAGTGTGCGGGGATTCAAACCAATAAAGGAAAGATTTCGAAAAAGGAATGCAGGCGCAATTAACCCGGAAAGGTAAGCGGCGCTGAAAAGCACCGAAAAGCGCCGAGAATTACATTCTTGCGCAGCAGATGAGGGGATGAATTTAGATGGAAAACGACTTCTATCCTATTGACTCAGAAGGAAGCTGTCACGCCCCGGGTGTAAACCAGAACCCGGGCCCGTCCACAGATCCGCCGTGCACACAGAATTTTTCGTGTACACGAAGCGTTGGTAACCTGCTCAGATAAACAAAATATAATAAAGAAGCATAAAAACAGAGCTGAACTAAAACTAATACATCTCAGACCACAGCTGGAAAGTAAAAGTACAATAAACGCTCAAATAAATACATATGTCTCTCTCAGCTCACCAAATAAATACAACCAGCTGGCTGAAGCCAGACCCAAAATAAAAGATGTGGGTTATGACTATATGGATCTAAATAGGGGAAAAAACACCTAGAGGGGGGTGAATAGGTGTAAACAATAAACACTCAAAAATCTTTGCGCAAAAAAACCCAATGCGGAAAAATAAATAACACGCAAGATTTTTACGTGGAAAACTCCAAACCGGAGTAAAAAACCACGGGACCGATAACACGGTGAAATCCACTAGAATTAAACACGTACAAGGTGATATAACGTACTCACAGACGACTCAACCTTTTTCCATACGCTCCTAGTAGATCTTCTCCGCTCGCTCCGCAACGCTTCTCGAATCCACGATTTGCGTCCAACGCCGAATCCACAGCGTCCAACGTCGAATCCACGACGTCCGACCGAATCCACGGTCTTCACCAAGTAGTACGCTTCGAATCCACGAACGTACCTCGCTCCGAATCCACGAGAGCGGTAGCACCTTGAATCCACAAGGCCACGCGAGTCCACGCGCCGATTTTGGGAAAATCGTTGTTTTTTGGTGGTGATGATCCGCCGAATACTTAGATCAAAGATAGATCGGAAATACCATCTAAGTATTCATTAATTTGATTCTACTCAAAATCTGAGTTTGAAATCCTAGAATCAAATTAATCAATATAGATGAAGAAACATAGAATAAATCTATTATTTCCTTTCTTCTCTATATGTGGATTTTTTTTTCTCGTTAATTTTCTCTTCATTTTTCGGAATACAAACTTATTTTGGATACCCTAAAAGATGAAATTAGGGTTTATTTATAGGTTAGAAACCATTGGAAGAAGATAAGAATCAAAAACTGACTGTAACAGATTTTTCCGGACGACGATCCGGACTGGATTTAGCTTGATCCGGACTGTCATTTTTCAGAGAATTCCAAAAAAACAGTGTTCGGGGTCCGGACTGAAATAACCACGGTCCGGACTGTTCATGCGATTTCTGCAAAATCCACGTTCGGGATCCGGACTGAACCAAGGGTGATCCGGATTGAAATTCCGCATGAACCTACCACCGTTCGGGATCCGGACTGGAATACTCTGATCCGGATCCTGAACATGTCCCATGTCCAGTTTTTGATTTTTATGCAATTAAAAATTCTTCCAAGTGTTTCTACACTATAAGAAGTATTCGGATCACCAAAATTATTTAGTTAAACGTACCTGATCCTTTTGAATTCTTCTTTCTTGAGATTGAGGTATATGATCCAAACTTCTTCATCTTCAATCTTCAAGACTTAACACTTTCACGAAATACGCCAACTCAAATTCCGTAACAATCTCCCCCTTTGGCGGTTTCGTGACAAAACACAAATACACTAAAGAAAATTCAAAAATATATTTTTGTTGTTATCACCATACAACAAAAATTTACAATTAAGATCCAAATACATGAGATAAACTCCTAAAACAAACTCTTGACTTAGACTTTTAAACTCTCTGCGAAAGAAATAATTCTTGACAAAAGAAATCGTTAGATACCTCAAGAATTTAACATTCAAAACCAAACAGAGAGATGGAGTTTATACTCACCATGACATTTACATAATCAGATATGTATGAAAATACCAATCAGAGATAGACATATCTTCTAAGCATTAAATTCCAAATGTCATAAGTTAGTCATCAAACAACTTGTTAGTAATATTACATGCCCAAATAGTTAGTCGAATAGTTAGTTGAGGCATGCATGCATTCACAATAGAAACCAAAGTTGTTGACATACTTACCTTCTAAGTTTGAAGTGACCAAAGTTCTCACAAACCATGTACAAACCATTGTTCATATCTCTCTCCCCCTTTTTGTCACTAAAGTTAGCCAAAATTACAAAAATAAAGGGAGTTAACAAGTTCAAAAAGTGTAAGAACTAAGACTAAAAACTGCAAAACAAAAGATAATTAGAACTAAAGAAAAATCAGTCTGAATCCTCAGAGCTGCTGCAACCAAGTTTTTGGAAGATCTTTTTGACTAACTTGGCCAGTGATTTTTGCTTCTTCTTTAAGTCACCGATTTCGGCGGTCATCTTGACGAATTCGGAAGACATTCGTTCTTGTTCCGATGAAAGCCATTGTTGTTCTCTATAGATTGATGTGACAGAGGCGTCATCCTCTGACGTTGAAGCTGGTGCTGCTGGTGCTGAAGCTGTTGCTGCTGTTGTTGCTGCTGCTGCTGGTGCTGAAGGTCTCTTTCTGCGAGGAGGTGTTGGAGGCTCATCCTGTCTTGTCGAGAGGGACTTCACAATTGTTGTATCGTTAATGGTTCCCAAACTATGCATATATGCGCTCGCACTTGTGTCGATCTTGAATTTGCGAAAGATGTGCATAATTATCATTGGGAAAGGAAGTCTCTCTGTAGGATGGGCATTTTCCACATACCGCGCCATCCTTGACCAAATCAGATAGGGAATGTTGAAGTTGGATCCCAAGGTAGCTGTAGGGTGTCCAAGAAGATAGAGAAATAACATTCTGTCCCATCTAAGCACCTTTGTCTGCATGTTTGGTAAAATGTTGTAGCAGACGATGAAATTCAAAAACCGATACTCAGGTCGAAGTTCTTTTGACAAAATTGAGTTCCCCGTCGACTGAGTATCCGGGAGACAGATTCCATCGACAACCACTCTCCAGGTTGTGTTGGTAAACACATGACCCTTGAGGTAATGAGTCCCATCAACCGGGGCCTTCATTTCCAATACCTCTCCAATCAACTGTGGTGTGATCTTTAGCTTGACATTTCTAACCGTTGTTAGAAATTCTCTTAGTCCGTCCTCAAGATCTACTAGTCTCGATGCATTTTGATAAAACATTCTTACAAGGTGGAGACAGTAGCCAGTTGATTCCGAGAAGTTGCAAATAGGTGCAAGTCCCGCTTGGTCAAAAAGAGTGCCAAACAATGCAGATCGCTCCTTAAGAGCTTTGACATTCACATGTCGCTCACCAATGCATTCCCTCTTTTCAAAATCCTTGATTCTCTCTGAGCTAATATGCACAAATTCCTGAGGAGGAGGCTCGCTTGCGAGTGGCTCTTCAATTGAGATTCCTCGAGCACTTCCTCTTTTTCGAGTAACGCTCTTTCTTTTCATTTTAGCTGGAGTTTGTTCCATTGGGGCTTTCCCTTTCTCTGCGGCGGTTGGCGGTGTCTTCGCCTTTGAAGTTCTGCAGGGGCTTTCCCCTTTGATGCAGTCGATGCAGCATGTGCTGCGCCTTCTTCCATAAGCTCGTCCCAATCACTGATTCTGTCTCGATTCCGTCTGATCCTGAATCTGAGTTTCCTGAGTTTTCTTAGCTCTTTTGAGCTTGTTTGTTGCTCGAGTGTGTACCATTGCTACAAGAAGCACTATAATCCATGCAAACACTATTTTTGCTAGTGCTTTGAAAAAGGAAGAACCTGCGAGCAAGAACTCAAGAACACGAAAAATTGTTAATTTTCAAAAATTTGAAAAATTGTACCTAAACAATCATAATCATGTAGAGAGACTAGGAATCAAATTAGTTTTGCAAAAAGAATTTTAAAAATAGATCAATTCCATGATTTTCAAAAATTCCTCTTTTATGCCCTAAAACCGAATTTTTAGAAATCGAAGCCTAAAAATTCGTTAATCAAGAGAATACCAGCATATAAACAAAACTAATCTACCCAGAGTTCTTATTTCAAAAGAAATTTGATCAAAAACCATTCACAAACGAAAAAGATCATGATTTTCAACTCACGTTTTGAAGAAAAGGGAAAAACTGTGAAAAACCGAGTTTTGATCAAAAAACTTACTTGAATCCGAAGAACTTTGAGTTTGAAGGCTCCAAATGCAAGAAATCTAGAGAGAGAAGCTCTAGAAGCTTAGAAACAAAAGATTAGGTAAAAGAAATCAAATCCCTTTGTTTCATATAAACCCTAGCCGCGATCCGGATCGGATCGAGAATTGTCCGGATCGGCTACCCGCAGGAAAATCCTGCGTTCGGGATCCGGATCACTTCCCAGTCCGGATCGGCTTCAACTTTTTCTTCAGAAAAATTTAGAAAAATTCCATAAAATCCAGAAAAAGTATGTAAGCACTTTACCATGTCAACTTTAAACAAAAATCATCGTTTCATACAACAAGAAATAGATTATGCAAAATCTATCAAAAATATCCAAAAATGAAACGAAAATTTATAAAAATTAAAACCTTAAAGTTGAACAACTTCAATTACATCTATCCGATCTTATGTGTAATGCCTTTATCAAATCATCAATTTTGTAAAGAAAATGAAATACCAAGATCAATAGATGTTTGAAATCCCAGATAAGTTAGATAATATATCTAGACAATCTGTTGAAGGGAGTGGCTCTTTGAGCATCTTTCAATAAAAATCCCACCTTATACCAACCTTGAAATTTGACAGAGTCAAGTATTTCAATATGCATTTTATCAATCAACAAGAAAAACCATGCTTGGTATACATGTGGTAGCTGCACACAGTACTCGGACGACCGAGGTGGTAGCTCTTTCCTCCATGTGGTGGTAGTTTTCACACTCCTCATTGGGATGTAACTCTTTCCACATCTTTTGAGCATTTTACTTTCATTGACTCCCCCTCAATTGGCTATCAATTATTTAATATATAAGGTATTCAACCAAAAATTGATCTCGCATTCATACTCGACTAAGCAATCAAATATGATAATGACTATACCAAGAGATCATTGAGAGAGAAATTGACTTTGATCACTTAAAGATGACTTAATTAACATAAATGATCATTGCAACATTGAAATATTATGATATCAAAAGCATAATAAATTTCTAAATGCATGAAAGGATGCAATTAAAGTCAATTATGATATGCTCAATTAATGTTCTATGTACAAACATAGATAAAGAACACAAACACAAAACAAAACCTAACCTAAGCAAAGGTTTCAAAAAGTGTTATTTCAAGGAAAGCATTCCAATTGCTTTACGCAAATGAATAAAACGTTTTTGATCCAAAGGTTTTGTTAAAATATCAGCTAATTGATCCTCAGTTGAAATATATGAAAGTTGAAGAATATTTGATTCAACTAGCTCTCTAAGAAAATGATATCTAAGTTCAATATGTTTTGTTCTAGAGTGCAACACAGGGTTTTTAGAAATGTTTATAGCACTAGTGTTGTCACAAAGAATGGTTACCGAAGTGCTGAAATCCGGAAGTCGCTCAACACGCTTTTCATCCAAATCAATTGGGTTGAACAACTTCCTGCTGAAATGTACTCCGCTTCGGCAGTCGAGAGTGCTATGCAGTTTTGCTTTTTACTGTGCCATGCAACAAGGCAATGGCCAAGATAAAGCATGCACCACTCGTGCTTTTCCGATCATCCACTGATCCAGCCCAATCGGCATCTGAGTATCCAACAATATCCAAAGTTGTTCCCATAGGATACCAAATTCCGAAATTTATTGTACCTTTGATATACCGGATGATCCGTTTCACCGCTTTCAGGTGAACCTCCTTCGGTGCTGATTGATATCTCGCGCAAATCCCAACACTGAAGGATATATCCGGGCGACTAGCCGTGAGATATAGTAGACTTCCAATCATACTGCGATACAGTTTCTCGTCTACATTCTCACTATGTGATTCACTTCCAAGTCCCTTATGGCTAGTTCCCATTGGAGTCGGAAAATCTTTAGAATTTTCTAATCAAACTTTTTGACCAACTCCATTGCATACTTGGATTGACACAAGTGAATTCCTTCATCGTTTTGTTTAACTTGTAATCCAAGAAAATATGTCAATTCGCCCATCATGGACATCTCAAATTCGCTTTCCATGGTCTCCGCGAATTTAGAAGCATCATTATCTCTTGTTGCTCCAAATACAATGTCATCGACATAGATTTGTGCAACAATGAAATTGTTTTGATAATGCTTCACAAAGAGAGTCCTGTCAGCTCCCCCTCGAGTGTAGCCCTTTTCCAAAAGGTGCTTTGTCAACCTTTCGTACCATGCTCGCGGTGCTTGTTTCAGACCGTAAAGAGCCTTTTTCAACGAAAAACATGGTTAGGTAGTTTATGATCCACAAAACCTTTCGGTTGAGCCACATAAACTTCCTCATTTAAAAACCATTTAAAAAGGCGCTCTTAACGTCCATTTGAAATAATTTGATTTTAAAATGACAAGCAATCGCAAAAAGGATACGAATGGACTCGAGTCTAGCTACAGGGGCGAAAGTTTCATCAAAGTCTATACCTTCTACTTGAGAGTAGCCTTGAGCAACTAACCTTGCTTTGTTCCTGATGATAGTACCATCTTCATTTTTCTTGTTCTTGAAAATCCATTTGGTACCTATCACATTGTGTTGCTTCGGAGGCTTCGTTAATTCCCAGACTTTGTTTCGCTCGAATTGATGGAGCTCTTCCTGCATTGCTTCAATCCAGTAGTCATCCTGAAGAGCTTCATCAACATTCTTTGGTTCGATTTGGATACGTAGCATGCAAATCCGCAAACCAATTGTCTCCGAGTTCTAACTCCTTCTTGTGGATCTCCAATGATGTTCGATTCAGGATGATCCTTGGAGATGCGTAACGTTTGAGGTAACGGAGTACTCGGAGGTACACGAGATGATTCCTGCACATCAGATAAACTTGAAGAACCGTTAGATGCATCAACATTATCGAAAGAATTGTTATGAGAAGATGCATTAGCAGGTGTATCATCATCAAGAGAGATATCGAGGGTAGATTTTTCAGATTCAAAATGAAAAGCTTCATCTACTTTAACATTTATCGATTCTACCATCGTCTTAGATTCTAAGTTAAAAACTCGATATGCTCTACTGTTTGTAGAATAACCCAAGAAAATCCCTTCGTCACTTCGAGAGTCAAATTTTCCAAGATTTTCGCGATCACGTAAAATAAAACACCGACTCCCAAAGATACGAAAATATTTGATATTAGGTTTTCTACAAAACCATAGTTCATATGGTGTATTTAAAGTCCCCGGGCGCAAATACACTCGATTAATTACATAGACAGCAGTGTTCACCGCTTCAGCCCAAAAATATAACGGTAGTTCCGGCTATGAAGCATAACACGTGCCATCTCCTGTACGACCCTGTTTTTGCGCTCGACTACACCATTCTGTTGAGGTGTATAGGGTGCAGAGAATTCATGTTTAATGCCATTAGAAGTGCAAAAATCAATGAATTTAGAATTTATGAATTCTCCACCTCTATCACTTCTAACACGAGTAATCTTTTCATTCTTTTCAATCATAATACGATGCAAATCTCATGAAAAGAATCAAAAGTATCAGCTTTCTCTTTTAAAAATGCTACCCAAGAATATCTAGAGAAATCATCAACCAAAAGAAAAATATACCATTTACCTCCCAAAGATGGTTGACGAGTTGGCCCCATTAAGTCCATGTGCAAAAGTTCCAAAGGCCGTTTTGTACCTATGTGGTTCAAGTTCTTGTGTGCAGTCCTAGACTGTTTTCCCTTTTGGCAACCGCCACACACAATGTTTTGTTCAAAAGAAAGTTTAGGAACCCCCTTGACCACGTCTTTATTTGAAATTCTAGCAAGTTCCTTAAAGTTTATGTGACCTAGCCTTTCATGCCAAAGTGTTTCATTTTTCAAAGATGCTAGGTTACAATTTTCAGAAATTTTATTAGGAACTACATAACAATTGTTTTCTGATCTAACCCCTTTAAAAAGAAAGCATGGTTCTTATCAGTTACAATGCATTCATCAGATGAAAAATTAACTGAAAACCATTATCACAAAGTTGACTTATGCTTATGAGGTTAGTCTTAAGGCCTTCAACAAATAACACATTATTCAAAACCGGGCCATCTGGAATAGCTATTGTTCCTTTTCCAACAATTTTGGAAGACCGACCGTCTCCGAAAACAACAAGTCCTCCGGAGTTTTCTCAAAGTTTGAAAACAGTTTTTGTCACCGGTCATGTGACGGGAACACCCGCTATCCAGATACCAAGACGAATTATCATATGCATGCAAGGAAGTATGAATGACAAGACAAGGGAAGATTTCACCTTTGCGCACCCAAACCTTTTTGGAATGCGTCGGTAATGATCGTGAAGTTATCTCCTTGGTGAAAGCGTCTTGTTTGATTGATTGCTGCTCCTTGATGACGTCGTCTTGAGCGGTGTACTACCAAGGCTCTTTTCCTTTGAAAAATTTCTTTGATTTCCGGGGAATCACCTTTTTGGTAGTTGTTGCAAGAGGTGCTTGATTTGTCGTTTGGCTCCAATCTTGCAATTTCTTCTTATGTGCCCTGAAAACCACAACGAAAACATACCTTTGTTCTTGACGATCCCGAAGAGGTGAGGTAGGCTTGTTGTCGTTGCTTGCGTGAATTCCGTGTCGGAGGAGGAGATACCGACTGGGGCACAAAAACTGTCCCACTCGAACTTGGACTGTCTCCAGTTTGAGTGTATCCGAGGCCGAACGTTTGTTTGACCAAGACCAAGAACTTATCCAACTTACTCCTTCCAGAAGAAAATCGCTTTAAATCATCCTTAAGTTGGAAAATGGTCTTCGTCATTTCCATTTTTCCTGTCGAGCCTCGCCGTAGAGCTTCAAGAAGTAATTCGCTTTATCCACCAATTTGATATGTTCCTTCTCGAAATGCTCATTTTTCTCTTGAAGGGAAACATTTACTTTGATCAAGTTATCCCTTTCCACTTCAAGAGCGTTTGAGAGAGAAGTTGCCCTTTTTGCTTCTTCTTCGAGATCCTGCAATCTCCTTCTCAAACTCCTTGTTTTGCTTTGCCAATTTCTTTGAATCCCTCAAAAGTTTATGGTAGGCAAAAGCAAAATCTTCACCTTCGGAATTACTCGATTCATCGTCCGTTGCATTCTTTTCAACTTGGGAGGAGTTGGACAATGAATCGGATGTACTTGCCATTAAGCACATGAAGGTGAAGTTGTGGACGCGTGGAATGCTGTGCGTTGTCTTCTTCATCACTTGAAGATGACTCATTTGACGTTGAGTTGTCATCCCAAGTGACGGCTTGCATCGCCTTCTTCTTTGCCGGATTCTTGTTGGGACACTCCGTTGAGATGTGGCCGTAGCCTCGACATTTGAAGCACTGGACTTGTCCCTCCGAGTTTTTCTTATCCTTTGAAAAACTCTCTTGCTTTCTTGACTTAAAGCTTGAAGAACCTTTGCCTTTCTTCGACTTTACGAAGGATGAGTTTTGCTTGAATTACCCCTTCGAAAGTTTCGGCGAAATTTCCTTGTCAAGAGAGCAAGTTGCTTCTCAAATCCTCCATAGATAGGTTCTCGTCATCGTCTGAGGAGGATGAATCCGCGTCTTCTTCTTTGTTGATTTCAATGCAAAACCTGAAGACTTAGAAGAGGATGCCTTTCCAGAAGAATAGTTAGTAGGAAATGTCATTTCATAAGTTTGAAGTGCACCAACTAATTCTTCTACACGCATTTCGTCCGGGTGTTTAATTGTTTCAATGGCTGCAACCTTCGGGCGAAATCTTTCAGGAAGAGTTCTTAAAATCTTTCTTACAACTTTAGATTCTGGAATTTTCTCTCCCAAGTTAGCACATGTATTTACGATGTCTTGCAATCGTGTATAATAATCTGTGAAAGATTCATTTTCTGCCATAAAAATAGAGTCAAACTTGCTCGTAAGCATTTGCAGTTTTTGAATCTTCACAAGGTTGTTCCCTCATGTGTAACTTGTAGAACATCCCAGATTTCTTTCGCAGTCTCACATGCCGAGACGCGAGAGAACTCAGTTTGTGACAAAGCATTAAATAAGGCATTAATTCCTTTGCCATTGTAAGAAGATGCATCAATCTCTTCCTTGGTCCATTTCGACCTAGGTTTGATGGTGCGAACATCAGCAATAATTTCAGTTGGATTAGACCATCCTAATTCAATTGATTGCCACACCCGTTCGTCGATGGAAATTAAAAAGGCTTTCATCCGTACTTTCCAGTACGCATAATTTGTTCCATCGAAGAACGGGGGTCGATTGATGTTTCCACCTTCAACCATTGTTTACAACCCTATTCCCGCTCTGATACCACTTGTTGGGTTATGTTAATATGGATCTAAATAGGGGAAAAAACACCTAGAGGGGGGTGAATAGGTGTAAACAATAAACACTCAAAAATCTTTGCGCAAAAAAACCCAATGCGGAAAAATAAATAACACGCAAGATTTTTACGTGGAAAAACTCCAAACCGGAGTAAAAAACCACGGGACCGATAACACGGCGAAATCCACTAGAATTAAACACGTACAAGGTGATATAACGTACTCACAGACGACTCAACCTTTTACCATACGCTCCTAGTAGATCTTCTCCGCTCGCTCCGCAACGCTTCTCGAATCCACGATTTGCGCCCAACGCCGAATCCACAGCGTCCAACGTCGAGTCCACGACGTCCGACCGAATCCACGGTCTTCACCAAGTAGTACGCTTCGAATCCACGAACGTACCTCGCTCCGAATCCACGAGAGCGGTAGCACCTTGAATCCACAAGGCCACGCGAGTCCACGCGCCGATTTTGGGTAAATCGTTGTTTTGTTGGTGGTGATGATCCGCCGAATACTTAGATCAAAGATAGATCGGAAATACCATCTAAGTATTCATTAATTTGATTCTACTCAAAATCTGAGTTTGAAAACCTAGAATCAAATTAATCAATATAGATGAAGAAACATAGAATAAATCTAGTTATTTCCTTTCTTCTCTATATGTGGATTTTTTTTTCTCGTTATTTTTCTCTGTATTTCCGGATCTTATTTTTCATTACCCTAAAGATGAAATTAGGGTTTATTTATAGGTTAGAAACCATTGGAAGAAGATAAGAATCAAAAACTGACTGTTCAGATTTTTCCCGACGGCGATCCGGACTGAATTTAGCTTGATCCGGACTGTCGTCATTTTTCAGAGAATTCCAGAAAAAACAGTGTTCGGGGTCCGGACTGAAATAACCACGATCCGGATGTTCATGCGATTTCTGCAAAATCCACGTTCGGGATCCGGACTGAACCAAGGGTGTCCGGACTGAAATTCTGCATGAACCTACCTACCTTCGGGATCCGGACTGGAGTCTGATCCGGATCCTGAACATGTCCCATGTCCAGTTTTTGATTTTTATGCAATTAAAAACCCTTCCAAGTGTTTCTACACTATGAGAAGTATTCGGATCACCAAAATTATTTAGTTAAACGTACCTGATCCTTTTGAATTCTTCTTTCTTGAGATTGAGGTATATGATCCAAACATCTTCATCTTCAATCTTCAAGACTTAAACACTTTCACGAAATACGCCAAAACAAATTCCTTAACAAAAGAAAATACAACTGTCTGAGTGTGTAGGGGATACAACCAAAATACAGCTATGCTCGCAGACGGGGTAGACGACTATCTAGTCCGCTATCCTCTTACCTCGATCTGCCGAAGATGGCCCAGCTACTCCCGCAGAAGACTCTGCAAAACAGGGGAGAACAAAAAGAAGAAGGACAATGGGGGTGAGAACTACTATAAAAACAGTAGCCTCCCCTAGTGGGTTAAGCCTCAAACTCTAACAAGCCCACTAGGACAACCAGAGGCGAAAAGAAAAGAGAGGTGGTATGCTATGAATATAACTGCTGATGAAAAAGCTACCACTAATATGCCTCTAAATGCTAAGCCAATAAGGATAGCGAAAGTATGCATCAGTATCTAAATGCCTGCCTGAATAACCCAATCCAACCACCAGTAAACACTGGTACTGTTTGCTCTGCCTGCCGCATCGGGTATGCCAGCCAACGCATAACACCGATGCAAAAAAGAAGTCTTAAGGACTCAAAGCCTGCCTGTCGCACACTCCGGAGTGGCACGCGAGAGGAGCGACCCACACGAGTAAAGTAATAAGCCATAAGTAACATAGAATAGCAGGACTGGATCACGACTCTGATCAAAGTGGGAAAACCTGTCACGCCCCCGGGGGTTTTTGAGTCTTTTGAAGCGGAAAAACGTGTCTATATTTTTTTTTTTCTTTTAATAAGGTGGCATATACTTCACCCCGGTGCGTGCCAGACCGCCACATACACGAATTCACTCCGTCCACGGACAGAGTCTCCTTCGTATATGTACGGCGTCTCACTACAACATATAAATCATTCATAAACATCATACATCACACACCAACCAACAACCATGCAGTAGACATACATCATATTCAGAGTTTAATCGTTTAATTAATGCACGTCATTTAAGCGGCGTCAAAGTTTGGAAAAGATAAAACCAGAGTTGTAAAACCCGTGCCCACACGGCACTTCCTTTTTGAGAAAACATTTTCGCAACCTTTATCTTATCATAAAATATGCCGCCATGTAAACACTACTGAAAGGATCATCACAGAAAACTACACCTCATCCACAGAGCTAACTAAAACATATCCACATATAAGGTGATCCACAAGCAACTAGAAATAGTATAAAGGGAAATGAGTCATAAATACGATAACCAAGAGTCCGACTACGATCCTCACGACGCAGTCCCACCGCCATCCCGGCTAACGCACCTAGGAATACCTGTCACGGAGTGGGTAAAGTCAGTGACAAACAAAGTAGATGTGTAACAATATCAAAAGGGATAAAACATACGAACGCGCCGATTACGCCATAACCTTTCGTTAAACACTTGCACATTAATTTACCCTGGGCACCATTCCCAGACCACTTGTCGGGGAGACTAAAGTCCCCCCCTCGTGCACAAACACCTACTTGATGCTTTTACCTCTCACTCGCGGTGCTGGTGTGACACCTCAGCTGGCGCGAAGAGGTCCCCGCTTGCACCATTACCTTTACGGGGCACACGGGTCATAAAGGACCACTTTTCCGGAAAAGTACACCCATGCGGAGGCCAATCCGCCTGTGTACGTGCAGCATCCGAAACCGGATCGCCAAGATTGGCGTGTACTGGGCACCGCGACCGCAGCCGCACAATTATTAGATAATTAACAACAATTGAAAGGTTAAACTATTCATCTACTTTGTTAGGTAAATTAAGGAGTACTTTTAATGATGATAGATGCACTTACAGCACCGGTTGCACTCATCGCAACCGTACCCACCTTATTGGAGAGAAATCGGAACACCAATGTCCTTCGCGCTCTCCCGCTGTGTACCCGGACCTAAGAAAAGTCCGCACAGATAAACTATGGTCAAAACACACACTAACACCTTAAAACAGAAAAACCCCCACCTTACAATTTGACGGAATTTGTCCGGCATCGTTCGATGGTCAAACCGGACTACAACCCGCACCGCCGTCGCCGCCCGTCGGAGCCCCGCGCGGCTCGAACCCGCGCGGCGGGCTCCGCGGGCGGTGCCCGCGCGGGCGGAGCCCCGCGCGGCGCCCGCGCGGGTGCGGGCCCGCGCGGCGCCCGCGCGGCGCCCGCGCGGGTGCAAGCCCGCGCGGTGCCCGCGCGGGCGGAGCCCCGCGCGGCGCCCGCGCGGACGCGGGCCCGCGCGGGTGCCCGCGCGGGTGGGGCCCCGCGCGGCGCACCGCGCGGTGCCCGCGCGGGCGCGGGCCCGCGCGGCGCCCCGCGGGCGCCCGCACGGGCACGGCCGGGCGCGGCCCCGCGGCGGCCCGCGCGGCGGCCCGCGCGGCGGGGCCGCCCGCGCGGCGCCCGCGCGGGTTGCCCGCGCGGCGCCGCGCGCGGGTTTGCCCGCGCGGCGCTCGCGCGGTCCCGTCGCGCCTTCACCGTTCGCGATTTTTATTTTTATTTTATTATATTTTACCTACGCCGTTCGCGGTCCTCCTCCGCCTTCGCCGTCCGGGTCCTTCCCGCCCTTGCCGTCCGCGTCGCGACGACGGGGACGGCGTCGGTGGCGGGGACGACGGGGGAGTCCAGAACTAACAACAAAAATAGATAGGAAAAATCCAAATAATTTTCTAAAAATTATTTGCTCACCGAGGATCGTTGGGAAGGTCGCCCGGTCTCACTTTTTGCCTTCGGGTCGGCGTTTGGGGCGATCGGCTCCTCCCCTTTTTCCTTCTCCTTTCCTCCGGTTGGGGTTTCGGCACGTACGAAAGAGGAGGGTTTGAGGAGGCGGAAAATCGAAATAGGGTTTCGCTCGGTGAGCGGGGAAATAAATAATCCCTGTTATGGATATATCCAATTTGTAAGTCCGCACCGTCAAAAACCCCTTTCGGGTGTTTTGACTCTGATTAATTAATTCGTTAATTAATTAATCCCTACCGATAACCCTATTAGTTAATTGTTTGATTATTATCCTCACCGTCGATCCCCATATTTAATCGTTTGATTTCTTTATTTACGTACGTAGGAAACCCATAATTCCCCGTTTCTGTTTCTCAAGAAAATATCCGACTGACGGGATATTTCTCACCTTTAAATCCTGACCACCGATTATTTGATTACCTTTATCAATTAATCTTGGGGAATCAAATTCCCAATTGGATTCAAATTACCCGGATATTTGAATCTTTAATATCCAAATCCCAGTCGCCGATTATTTAACCACCTTTATTAAATAATCAAGGGAAATCAAATTCCCAACTTAAATATCCGGACTTTATCTCTTATCCAATCCACGAGATAAAATCCCACCAATTTAAATCCCTTAATAAAATATCCTGATTTTTATCTCTTATCTAATCACGAGATAAGAATCCCACCAATTTAAATCCCTTAAATAATTCGTACGTAGGAGGATTTAAATTCCGTCACCGGATAATTAATTAATTAATTAATTATCCTTACGAGATAACCCACCTTATCTATTACGGGTGCAAGATATTTTGCACGGTTTTCGATGCGTGACTAACTACCGCATCGCTAAGGGTCCCGTTCCGGGAGATCCCGGTATCGGATTTCGAATCCGATCACGCCGTCGGTCATCGCTTTTCGCGCTCTATCGCAGGAAAATACACACACCCTGCCCGGCCGACTTTTCAAAATTAAATAAATTTTATTTCGCTTAAGGCCTAAGCGATTACATGTGAGTTCGAAAATACCCCGAAGGGTCGGGTCACTACACCACTCACACTTTATAAAAAGTTTCGTCCCGAAACTTAAACTCAAACCTCACTTAATCAATTCGGGAAAACATTCCTTCATCTTTGATTCCAGTTCCCACGTCGCCTCGCGCTCTTCGTGGTTGCTCCACTGGACTTTCACATAGGGGATCGTTCGGTTGCGTAGCTTCTTGTCCTCTCTCGCCAAAATCCGCACCGGTGTCTCCTCGACGCTCAAGTCCTCGCGTAGCTCAATGGTGGAGGCGTCCAAGGCATGAGAGGGGTCTGCCAGGTACTTCCGGAGCATCGAAACGTGGAACACGTTGTGGACTCGTTCGAGGTTCGGGGGCAGGGCCAACCGGTACGCCACCGGTCCCACGCGCTCCAGAATCTCGAACGGCCCCACGTATCTGGGGCTCAACTTCCCCTTAATGCCGAAGCGTCGGTTCCCTTTGGAGGGTGAAACCCGGAGCAGAACATGCTCGCCCACCATGAACTCTAAATCTCGGCGTCTGTTATCTGCATAACTCTTCTGTCTGCTTTGGGCGGTCAGCAGCCTTTGTTTAATCAAACGCACCTTCGCTTCGGTCTCCTCCACTAGATCTGGGCCCAGAAACTTTCGCTCACCTAAGTCATCCCAACAAATCGGAGACCGACAGCGGCGCCCGTACAGGGCCTCGTACGGCGCCATCTGAATACTGGCCTGGTAACTGTTGTTGTAGGCAAATTCCACCAGGGGCAGACACCGTGCCCACCCTTCGCCCAAGTCCAGAACGCACGCTCGAAGCATGTCTTCCACGATCTGTATCACCCGCTCCGATTGCCCATCGGTTTGCGGATGAAAAGCTGTGCTGAAGTGCAACTTGGTCCCCATCGCTTGTTGCAAACTTCGCCAAAAGTTCGACACAAAACGCGTGTCTCTGTCCGACGTGATGGATGTCGGTACACCGTGCAACCTCACTATCTCATCGAGGTACGTTTGCGCCAGTCGTTCCCGGGTCCACGTCGTGTGTATGGGCAAAAAGTGGGCCGATTTCGTCAAACGGTCCACGACCACCCATATCGCATCGTGTCCCTGCGGCGACCGCGGAAAACCGGTCACAAAATCCATGGTGATCATGTCCCATTTCCACTCGGGTACCGGTAAAGGTTGCAATTTTCCCGCTGGCCGTTGATGTTCGGCCTTTACCCGTTGGCACACTAAGCAGTGAGCCACGAATCGGGTCACGTCCTCCTTCATTTTGGGCCACCAGAAGGTTTGCTTGACGTCCTTGTACATCTTGGTTCCTCCGGGATGCGCCGCATACGGGGCAGTGTGCGCCTCCCGTAGGATTTCTTCCTTGAGTTCCGGCAGGTCCGGTACGCAGATTCGTCCGCGAAAACGTATTGCATCGTCGGAGCTCACCACGAAATCACCTTCCTGGTTGGCGGTTATTCTACTCCGTACCAGCTGGAGCTGACCATCAGTCGATTGGCCCTCGAGAATCCTGTCCAGCAGAGTAGGTCTGACTACCAGCGTCAGAAGTTGGGCGACTGTCCCCGCAGGTACCACTTCTAGTCTCAATCGCGAGAACTCCGCAACTAGACTATCCTGCTGTGTAATTGCGCTTACATCGGCCTCCGCGGCCTGTCCTCTGCGACTCAGGGCGTCGGCCACCACGTTGGCCTTCCCCGGGTGATAGTGGATCGTCAGATCGTAATCCTTTAACAGCTCAAGCCACCGTCTTTGTCGCAGATTTAGCTCCCTTTGGGTGAAAAGGTACTTGAGGCTCTTATGATCTGAGTACACATTACAGTGTGCCCCGTACAGGTAGTGCCTCCAGAGCTTGAGCACAAACACCACCGCTGCGAGTTCCAAATCATGCACGGGGTAGTTCCGCTCGTACTCCTTGAGCTGCCTTGATGCATAGGCTATAACCTTTCCCCGTTGCATGAGTACTCCACCCAATCCATTTCGCGATGCGTCGCAATAAACTTCATAGTCCTCCCCAGGCTCTGGCAGGGCGAGGATCGGGGCTCGCGTCAACCTGTCCTTGAGCTCTTCGAAGCTTCTTTGACACTTGTCCGTCCAGGCAAACTTCTCCCCCTTTTTCGTCAAGCGGGTTAAGGGGGTGGCTATCTTGGAGAAGCCCTCCACAAAGCGCCGGTAGTACCCGGCTAATCCCAGGAAGCTCCGAATCTCCGTCACCGTCGTCGGTTGGGGCCAGTCCGTCACCGAATCTATCTTCTTTGGGTCCACCGCGACTCCAGCCGCCGAGATCACATGCCCCAAGAAACCGACCTCACGGAGCCAAAACTCACACTTTTTGAGTTTGGCGTAGAGTTTCTGTTCCCGAAGGGTCTGGAGGACTGTGCGCAGGTGTTCTTCATGTTCCTCATCGGTACGGGAGTAGATGAGGATATCATCAATGAAGACCACCACGAATAGGTCCAGGAAGGGTTTGAATACCCTGTTCATCATATCCATAAACACCGCCGGGGCATTAGTGAGCCCGAATGGCATTACCGTAAACTCGTAATGGCCATAGCGAGTACGGAAGGCCGTTTTGGGGATGTCTTCCCCCTTGACTCGGACCTGATGATAACCCGACTGCAGGTCGATCTTTGAGAACACCGTCGCCCCCCGTAACTGGTCGAAGAGGTCATCGATCCTTGGAAGGGGGTACTTATTCTTGATCGTCACCTTATTTATCTCCCGGTAATCGATACACAATCGGAGACTTCCGTCCTTCTTCCTCACAAACAGGACGGGCGCGCCCCAGGGTGACGCGCTTGGTCTGATGAATCCTTTGTCCAGAAGGTCCTCCAACTGTGCCTTGAGTTCCTTCAGCTCCGCAAAGGCCATCCGATACGGTGCCTTGGTGATGGGCTTGGTGCCGGGGAGAAGTTCAATTGGGAAGTCAACCTCTCGTTCCGGCGGCATTCCGGGAAGCTCTGCCGGGAACACATCCGGGAATTCCCTTACTACGGGAATTTCCGTGGGTGAGGGGACGGGTCGGGTGGCTAGATCTACCGAGGCTAGATAGGCCACGCACCCGCCCTCCATCAATTTCCTAGCCCGTGACGCGGAGATGACGGCTAGAAAGGACGTGCTCTTGCACGCCAAGTACACGTTTTCTGGGAACCCCGGCTTCTGTAGTTGCACCTGTCGCTTCTCGCAGTCGATGACCGCCTGATACTCGGCGAGCCAGTCCATGCCCAAGACCACGTCGTATTCTTTTAACGGTATGACTACCAGATCCCAGGGGCACGACAACCTTCCCAGCCTTATTGGACATGAGGTTACTAGGCCAGTTGCCGTGATGGGCCCCCCAGGGGTCTGGACGGTCATTAAGACATCCAAAGGACTACTTTCTAACTGATGAGTTTGCGCAAAGGAACGGGAAATAAAGGAGCGAGTCGCCCCGGTGTCAAACAGAGTTCGAGCTCGAAAGTTTGAGACGGAGGTAATACCTGCTACCACTTCCTCTGGCGGTACCGCCCCGTGCTGGTCCATGGTGTAGAGTCTCCCTCCGGGTTGCGACCGCGACTCCCCTCCTGTTTTTGGCGCCGGTGGGTGTAAAGAGGCTCCCGTAGGGGCTCTACCCCGCCCTGGTGCCTGTGCCGTTGGAGTGGATGCTGCGGAAGAGGCCGCTCCAGGGTTCAGGGGACAGTTGTATCGAAGATGTCCCTGTTTGCCGCAGCGGTAGCAGTGATCTTGTTTCTTGGGACATTCCGTCACCGGATGCGGCCCTCCGCAAATAACGCACGGCTTGGTGGTCGGTCGAGGCTTCCCGGCCGGCGCACTCCTGTTTCCCTGTTGCGTCTTAGGATATTTCGGGGGTCGGCTCCCGCCAGGAGGGCCCCCTCCCGGGTAAGTCTGAGTTCGCTTCTTTTCCCGGTTATTCTCCGACCCCTCACGTCGAGCTCGAGTTATAGCGAACCCCCGCTCCACGATGGTGGCTCTGTCCACCACCTCTCGGAATGTGCGTAGGTCCGCTGCCTGCACCATCTCGAAGATGTCACTTCGCAGTCCGTCAACGAAGAGACGGGCCTTGTGAGGTTCGTCCCGTATGGCGAACGGGACACAATTGACCAACCTCACAAACTCCCTTTGATACTCCACGACCGAGCGGCTTCCCTGCCTAATGTTCTTCAAATCGTCCTCCAGTTGCCGCTTGACGCTATCGGAGAAGAACGCGCCAAAGAGCTCTTCTCTAAAGGCCGACCATGTCGGCAGCGGATCGTTGGAGGCGGGGTCCGGGCGCACCGTCTTCCACCAGATGCGAGCGTTCCCTTCCAAAAAGTGGACAGCCAGTGGAACCCGCTCTTGTTCATCCATCATTAAATCCTCGAAAAGCTTTTCCATGGTATCCACCCACTTCTCAACGACCCACGGGTCGGTCGTTTCTCCCTCGAAGGTGGGTGGGTCATGCTTCTTGAACGCGGCCAGATTCGTCCTGATCTTCTCCCGCGTCGCTTGCCGCTCCGCGGCTCCTCCTGCGGTGGCGGATCCCCCAGGAGTAGGGGTCATCCCTGCCTCCCCCGTTGCCATTCCCAACACGGGCCCCGAAGTCGTTGGGGTGGGCACTTCCCTTGGGGCTGGGGGCTGCTCCGTCGTCGTGACGCCCGCCCCGTGGGGCCCCGTAGTGGGCGCCGTGGTTTCGGGCGGAGGGGTTGGTTGACGTTCGGTGGCTGCGGTAGCCTGTCGTTGCGTCAGCTGACGAACCTGCTCCGTCAGCGTTGCTAACTGCCCGGCCATGTCCCGCAGCTGTTGCCGGAGAGTCTGGTTTTCTGCGGCGGCCATGGCCGCTCCGTCCACGTCTGCATTTTCAGTAGACGACCTGGTCCGTGCCATTGCTTGCTGTCACCAAAGAAACCATGTCAACCCTATGGTCACAACCCTAGTCCACCGTTTCACAACTACGCCTATATTACGTTCCCGTTTTCCCGTACTCTCACGTACTACCCCTACACCTTGGTTATCTCATTTCCAATTTGCTTGTGGCACCTTGCACTGTGGATGTAAACTATGTCTACTATGGTTGTGGTTGTATTTTCTCTGATACCATTTAATCTGTCACGCCCCCGGGGGTTTTTGAGTCTTTTGAAGCGGAAAAACGTGTCTATATTTTTTTTTTTCTTTTAATAAGGTGGCATATACTTCACCCCGGTGCGTGCCAGACCGCCACATACACGAATTCACTCCGTCCACGGACAGAGTCTCCTTCGTATATGTACGGCGTCTCACTACAACATATAAATCATTCATAAACATCATACATCACACACCAACCAACAACCATGCAGTAGACATACATCATATTCAGAGTTTAATCGTTTAATTAATGCACGTCATTTAAGCGGCGTCAAAGTTTGGAAAAGATAAAACCAGAGTTGTAAAACCCGTGCCCACACGGCACTTCCTTTTTGAGAAAACATTTTCGCAACCTTTATCTTATCATAAAATATGCCGCCATGTAAACACTACTGAAAGGATCATCACAGAAAACTACACCTCATCCACAGAGCTAACTAAAACATATCCACATATAAGGTGATCCACAAGCAACTAGAAATAGTATAAAGGGAAATGAGTCATAAATACGATAACCAAGAGTCCGACTACGATCCTCACGACGCAGTCCCACCGCCATCCCGGCTAACGCACCTAGGAATACCTGTCACGGAGTGGGTAAAGTCAGTGACAAACAAAGTAGATGTGTAACAATATCAAAAGGGATAAAACATACGAACGCGCCGATTACGCCATAACCTTTCGTTAAACACTTGCACATTAATTTACCCTGGGCACCATTCCCAGACCACTTGTCGGGGAGACTAAAGTCCCCCCCTCGTGCACAAACACCTACTTGATGCTTTTACCTCTCACTCGCGGTGCTGGTGTGACACCTCAGCTGGCGCGAAGAGGTCCCCGCTTGCACCATTACCTTTACGGGGCACACGGGTCATAAAGGACCACTTTTCCGGAAAAGTACACCCATGCGGAGGCCAATCCGCCTGTGTACGTGCAGCATCCGAAACCGGATCGCCAAGATTGGCGTGTACTGGGCACCGCGACCGCAGCCGCACAATTATTAGATAATTAACAACAATTGAAAGGTTAAACTATTCATCTACTTTGTTAGGTAAATTAAGGAGTACTTTTAATGATGATAGATGCACTTACAGCACCGGTTGCACTCATCGCAACCGTACCCACCTTATTGGAGAGAAATCGGAACACCAATGTCCTTCGCGCTCTCCCGCTGTGTACCCGGACCTAAGAAAAGTCCGCACAGATAAACTATGGTCAAAACACACACTAACACCTTAAAACAGAAAAACCCCCACCTTACAATTTGACGGAATTTGTCCGGCATCGTTCGATGGTCAAACCGGACTACAACCCGCACCGCCGTCGCCGCCCGTCGGAGCCCCGCGCGGCTCGAACCCGCGCGGCGGGCTCCGCGGGCGGTGCCCGCGCGGGCGGAGCCCCGCGCGGCGCCCGCGCGGGTGCGGGCCCGCGCGGCGCCCGCGCGGCGCCCGCGCGGGTGCAAGCCCGCGCGGTGCCCGCGCGGGCGGAGCCCCGCGCGGCGCCCGCGGCGGACGCGGGCCCGCGCGGGTGGGGCCGCGCGCGCGGCGCACCGCGCGGTGCCCGCGCGGGCGCGGGCCCGCGCGGCGGCCCGCGCGGCGGGGCCGCCCCGCGCGGCGCCCGCGCGGGTTGCCCGCGCGGCGCCGCGCGCGGGTTTGCCCGCGCGGCGCTCGCGCGGTCCCGTCGCGCCTTCACCGTTCGCGATTTTTATTTTTATTTTATTATATTTTACCTACGCCGTTCGCGGTCCTCCTCCGCCTTCGCCGTCCGGGTCCTTCCCGCCCTTGCCGTCCGCGTCGCGACGACGGGGACGGCGTCGGTGGCGGGGACGACGGGGGAGTCCAGAACTAACAACAAAAATAGATAGGAAAAATCCAAATAATTTTCTAAAAATTATTTGCTCACCGAGGATCGTTGGGAAGGTCGCCCGGTCTCACTTTTTGCCTTCGGGTCGGCGTTTGGGGCGATCGGCTCCTCCCCTTTTTCCTTCTCCTTTCCTCCGGTTGGGGTTTCGGCACGTACGAAAGAGGAGGGTTTGAGGAGGCGGAAAATCGAAATAGGGTTTCGCTCGGTGAGCGGGGAAATAAATAATCCCTGTTATGGATATATCCAATTTGTAAGTCCGCACCGTCAAAAACCCCTTTCGGGTGTTTTGACTCTGATTAATTAATTCGTTAATTAATTAATCCCTACCGATAACCCTATTAGTTAATTGTTTGATTATTATCCTCACCGTCGATCCCCATATTTAATCGTTTGATTTCTTTATTTACGTACGTAGGAAACCCATAATTCCCCGTTTCTGTTTCTCAAGAAAATATCCGACTGACGGGATATTTCTCACCTTTAAATCCTGACCACCGATTATTTGATTACCTTTATCAATTAATCTTGGGGAATCAAATTCCCAATTGGATTCAAATTACCCGGATATTTGAATCTTTAATATCCAAATCCCAGTCGCCGATTATTTAACCACCTTTATTAAATAATCAAGGGAAATCAAATTCCCAACTTAAATATCCGGACTTTATCTCTTATCCAATCCACGAGATAAAATCCCACCAATTTAAATCCCTTAATAAAATATCCTGATTTTTATCTCTTATCTAATCACGAGATAAGAATCCCACCAATTTAAATCCCTTAAATAAATTCGTACGTAGGAGGATTTAAATTCCGTCACCGGATAATTAATTAATTAATTAATTATCCTTACGAGATAACCCACCTTATCTATTACGGGTGCAAGATATTTTGCACGGTTTTCGATGCGTGACTAACTACCGCATCGCTAAGGGTCCCGTTCCGGGAGATCCCGGTATCGGATTTCGAATCCGATCACGCCGTCGGTCATCGCTTTTCGCGCTCTATCGCAGGAAAATACACACACCCTGCCCGGCCGACTTTTCAAAATTAAATAAATTTTATTTCGCTTAAGGCCTAAGCGATTACATGTGAGTTCGAAAATACCCCGAAGGGTCGGGTCACTACAAAACCCCTATCCACTAATGAAAGCCCGATCCCCCCGATCTGATGCAACCGAAAATACCCGGTCGACCGCCCAATATCCACGGTCGCCGCAATACCCCACAAATCCCCCAATCAAGTCCGACCTGTCATCCATAATCCGATGCACAGTCACCATCAGGTCAACCGCCCAAAGTCCGCGGTCGCCGCAATACCCTGCCCTCAAGCCAGCCTGTCCCAGATCCCAAGAATCTGACTACACTATCCCAAATCCCCTACTCGCGCACGAGCTACAAATAACCTGAGCCTAATATAAGAGGAGAAAAGCAAGAAATATGGTTTCTCCTAAGTCAAGTTCCAGCATGATAGTGTAGCAGAAAAAGGTGGCCTAATTAGATGACCATACAAGCAAGCAAATGTCCCAAGATAATCCAAAAGGAAAGCAAGTATTGATGTTCTTACATTTACCAGAGCATGCAATTCCAAGATATTGATAATTGCATAAGAACAATAAGTGCCAAAATAGCCTATGCCTGCCTATACCACATGCACTATGCTCACAAGATATAAATTGGCCTTCTCTTTTGACATAATAATACCCCTTCTAATAACCCAAAACCCTCATACCAGCAAGTTCCAACATAATGTCCATTTATCTCAACAAGCATGCAATTATTATCCGTAGGGTGCAATTAGCCTTTTAACATAGGAATTACTCCAATATGCCTAGTGGGTAGTCAAAAGTAAGAGGTTCGCAACAACACCCACCTCGATCGCTAACTCCAAATCCAGGAAGCACTCTCGCCCAAGAAAAACGCCGCCCGCCGCGATAACTGCAAAAGTACCAACCGGTGCCCAATAAAACAAACAATTCCACATTTAACCGATGTCCAAAAATATAGTCTTGAAGATGCTCGGTTTTCACCTGTAGGATGGACTCCGAAAATTCCGACAAAAATACCTCTGCGATCGTCGCGTCGAGCCGTTCGAAACGAGTACCTGCACGTCCCAAACTGAGTCCCGTAGGCCAAGTTACAAAATACGCAACGCGATGAGCGCGAAACTCCACAAACACAAAAACTGTAGCACTCCAGCCAGAAAAGATGGAATTTAATACCTTCGGGAAAATCTCAAAAAATTCTAAGAAAAATACGATGATGTTCCTTGCGATGCGTAGATGCGAAACAAGTATTGGCAAGCCTCAATCCGATGCTCGAGCACGGAGAAATCCTAAAAACACTCCGGTGCTGTCCAAAAACTCCGCCGCAGAAAAGAGGTCAAAAGTAGGCTCGTAAACTCCAAGAAAAACTCGAAATGAGGGGGACCCAAAAATACAAAAATCGTAACCTTACCTGTCGTGAAGCCAACGGCGCAAGAATCGTCTAAAAAAGTGGTCAGAGTAGGCTGGGGGAGCCCGCGCACCAAAACGCGACAGAGAAGATCACCGGTGAAGGAACATCGCGATGCGCCGAAGAACTGAAAACCTCGAAGTATGTGCCTCCTAAAATCCCAGGAATCCTGCCGGTGATGCAGCACAGGTGGGGGAGCAACTTTACAGAAGGAACCTTGGTGAGAAAAGGCTCGAAGAGGAAGAAAAGAGAGAGAGGAAGGTGGCTCGGGCCTATTTATAGGCCAAAGAAATCAATTCGAAAAATGCCGGATATGTCCCCGAATTCGGGCGCTCGGACCAGATTTGGGCTCTCGAATCCGCGAGAATATACCACCGGCTGCGAGCGCCCGGATCGTCCTGGGCTTGACACATGTCCCGAACACGGGACAGCCGTGCAAGCCCAGCCGGGCGCCACCACACGTCGCGATGGTCAACGAGGGTAGGTGGCGCCCGCGAATAGCGGGGCGCCACGTGCCCCCCCCCCCCCCCCGGGTCAGGGGCCGCACGTGCGAGCAGGCGCCGTCTGACCGCGGGCCTATTTATAGGCCAAAGAAATCAATTCGAAAAATGCCGGATATGTCCCCGAATTCGGGCGCTCGGACCAGATTTGGGCTCTCGAATCCGCGAGAATATACCACCGGCTGCGAGCGCCCGGATCGTCCTGGGCTTGACACATGTCCCGAACACGGGACAGCCGTGCAAGCCCAGCCGGGCGCCACCACACGTCGCGACGGTCAACGAGGGTAGGTGGCGCCCGCGAATAGCGGGGCGCCACGTGCCCCCCCCCCCCCGCGTCAGGGGCCGCACGTGCGAGCAGGCGCCGTCTGACCGCCCTGCCACGCACGCGCCCCGAGGCGGCCCCCCGCGCCTCCGTGCACCGCAACCGGTAAGCCCGCTAACCAGAAGCCGCCACCTGTCCCCTGCGCCCGGTCCACGCACCCACTTTTGGGTTCCGTGGACCGCGCCGCGTGCGCCGACCAACCGGGGGCGGACACGTGTCCCCTCGCCCTGGTCCATGCACCGTCGCGCCCCTCTCAGTAGACCGCGCTCCATGAACCAGCCTATCCGGCGGCGCCACGTGTCCCGCACCGGGTCTATGCACTATGCCGCACCGCTCTGTGGACCGAGCGCTGCAAGCAGGCCAATGATAGGCCTCCACGTGGCGTACCGGCGGTCTACGGTCCCCCCCATGCACCAGAATCCACTGAAAACTTCCGGGAGTCCCTTTTTGGGCATCCGGACTCAGAAACAAACAAGCAAATAGCCGTTTTTAAGCGTTTTTCCGCGCTGAATCCAAATCCAACCTCTGTTTGGCCCAAAACCCTCTCTAAAATTCGGCAAAAGCAGCCGAAGGCCAATCCAGCACTAGATACCTCACTGGGTCCATCTGTGGCATCCCTTGATGCACTATGGGCCAGACACACCAACAATAGATGTTTCACACTATGGATTCACGGCAAAAACTGCATGGAGACCTGGACCACTACAGAAGTTGTTGAGGATTTCACGATGATTCTCCTCAAATCGTGCCGATAATCCAAATCAGTGCCTAATAATATGGTTCGGGATGAGTATAAATACCCGAACCAACGAAGGAAAAGGGGTCCGGCAACCTCATAAGCCCGGTACCACCCCAGCTTCTTCATTTATCTAGGAGTAGGTTAACTTAATTTTTCATATCTACATTTACTGCTTTTCTAAGAGTATGTTTAATTATAATCCTTCTATCCCTACCTTCTTTCTTGTATCCCCTTCTCAAAATCAATATAAAGTGTAAACCGGCTCATTTGGTTGTGTCTTTATTTTGCGCATTTAGAGTGTAAACCGGCTCATCGACCGTGTCTTTATTTGCTTTTCTTGTGCTTTAAAGTTACAATCGGCTCTTTAGCCGTACATTTATCTCTCTACCCGGTTCAGCTATTCTAAGTCGAAACCAGCGATCCCTCTCTACCTCCGTAAACCCGCTTCGGCTGTGACCAGTCGTCGCGGTTGTGAGAGTTACCAGAGGAAAACCCAGCCGAGCAGATCCCTCCTCGGCCCAATCGCTTGATTGTTGGCACGCGGCGCACTTCGACACCTCTGGAGGGTCACCCTGGGGCCGATCGCACGTAAGCCACTTTTTGGCCCCAACAGATTGTTTATGACGCCTCATCTGTCATTCGCGTTAGACCCTCGGCCACCATGAGGAAAAGATAGGGCGATAGAGGGTCCCCTTGCCTCGCTCCTCTCTAAATCTTGATCCAGTTAGTTGCCTCTCCATTTACCAGCACCACCACTTTAGCGTTCCCGATGTATTGTTGTATCCACTCGCACCATTTGTCATCGAATCTCCATCACTCCATTGTTCTACGTAGAAAAAGCCAATGAGTCTATCATACGCTTTTTCGAAATCTACTTTCACTCTGACCCCCTCTACGTTTGTCCTATTGCTCCACCCAAATAGTTCGCATGCCGTTACGAAGGCGTGCGAAATATTTCTTCCCTTAAGAAAGGTGGATTGGAACTGTGAGATCAAATTTTGCAGGACCGGTGCTAAACTGTACGCCAAAACTATAGAGATAATCTTCTGTATCCCATTTAGAAGGCTAGTCGGTCGAAAATCGCTCGCCTTCCGAGGTCCTTATTTTTTAGATACTAGACATACGTAAGAGTAATCGATCGGACCCGTACAAATCCTACCCTCATGCAATTCCTAAAATTTTTTTCCTATGTCTTCCTTCAGTACATCCCAAAAGACTTGGTAGAAGCTTAAAGGGAAACCGTCAAGTCCCAGAGCTTTGTCCCTTCCCAACTGAAGCACCGCTACCTTTAATCTCTTCCAAGGTAAAAGGTATGATCAGGTTTCCTCGATCTATGTCAGGTAGCCATTGCTGGCGGAACAAAGAACTCCAATCCCCAAAAGACTTCGCTCCGGTGTCGGAGGGTGAAAACAACTCCTTGAACTTCCAAACAAAAAACTCTAATTTTTCTACTAGTCTTATCATCTTTTTTCTACTACTCTTATCATATTTTGTTTGAGCTCGATTGCATGAGTTGAGAATATGTACAACTGTTTCACGCCCTGAAGGTTTTAAAAGAGCGAAAAAATGTGTACATTTTCTTTTTTTTTTTCTTGTAATCAACCTCGCCTCCGGTGCGCGCCAGACCCGCCCCATATACAAATTCACTCCACAAACGGACGGAGTCTCCTTGGTATATGTACGACGTTTCAAACACGACTTATACTTTAACCATGCAATCACAGAGCAATCAAAGGGAGAGATCACACTTAACCATATCAATAATCACCACATCACGAATGAAAGGATAAATCCATAGGTTTGAAAGACAGTGTCCACACGACACCCGGTTTTATAAAACGTTTTCGCAATCTCTTTTAAGCGACAACATTACTTGAAAGGATAAATCCACGGGTTTGGAAATCAATGCCCACACGACACTCAGTTTGAAAACACTTTTGAAACCATTTTGATATTTGAAAACAAGCCGCATATCTAAGTCTCAGAAAGCACAGATACAAGATGTCATCCCTAAGCTAAGATCTCAACCCAACATCCACATTATTCCACTAACAAGCAATCACAAGCTTACTAACCAAAAACAATAAAAGATAACCGCGAGTAAATAAAATGTCCATTAGCCTCAAACGGCTAAGGTCCTCTAAACGCTGCCTAACCGTCGTCCCGGTTCCCACCCCTGCTCGGACCTGTCACAGTGTGGGTAGTCAGTGACTAATAAAGTAGATGGTAAACAAGTAAATGCTATAAATACTGTAATGAACAAACCGATACACCAGAGCATTCCACTTCCCCCTCATGAATCGCCATATCCCCTGTCAAAATCATGCTGGGCACCTACCCAGAGTTACTGCGCTCATTACTTGGTGCCTCCAACCCCTCTACTGCCCAAGAAGCAGTCGCCTCACCGTGAGGGGTCCCCATCATCACTAGTTGTGGGGCACACGGGTCAACGTACCATCTTTCCGAAAAAATACACCCTGTGCGGTGGCTATACCGCCGGTGTGCGTGTAAGCAATTACGAGCATTTATGCCGGAAACCGGCGTGCACTAGGGCACTGCGACCTCTGTCGCCTCAGTTAGAAATAAAACGGGATTCTCATGCAATGGGGTTAGACAGTTTACCAAATAAACATCCACTTTAATTTCACGAAATACACGGGAACGACTCAACGCCAAAAATGCCAAAAGGTACCCACCTCAAAATGTGCTGACCGGAACACTTGGAGCCGCAACAAGCTCACAATCGGCACCCGGACCTAAGAAAATCTCCTAAAAGAACAACCGGTCAGACTGACGATATTCTGTAAGTTACGGAACCCAAAAACCCAAGAGTACGACGAAAACTTGGCAACGGCGGAGGTAACGGCGCGCGACGGACGACGGGGCAGCACGAGGCATGGCCGCGCGGCGTGTGCGCTGCCTGCGGGCGGCACCCCGCGCAGTACCTGGCCGCGCGGGTGCCCGCCAGCAGCGGGCGGCACCCCGCGCAGCGCGTGTGCTGCCTGCGGGTGGCACCCCGTGCGGCACCTGCCCGCGCGGGTGCCGCTGCTGGCGGGCGGCGCCCTGCGCGGCCCTAGGCCGCGCGGCGCGTGCGCTGCCTGCGGGGGGCACCCCGCGCGGCACCTGCCCGCGCGGGTGCCCGCTGCTGGCGGGCGGCGCCCCGCGCGGCCCTAGGCCGCACGGCGCGTGCGCTGCCTGCGGGTGGCACCCCGCGCGACACCTGCCCGCGCGGGTGCCTGCTGTCCCGCGCGGCACTTGCCCGCGCGGGTGCCGCAGTCCGCGGGTGGCGCCCCGCGCGGCACTAGGCTGCGCGGCGCGTGCCACCTGCGGGCGGCGCCTCGCGCAGCACCTGCCTACGCGGGTGCCGCGGCCCGCGGGCGGCCCCCCGCGCTGCTCCAGCCCATGCGGGTGCCGTAGCCCGCGGGCGCGCCCCGCGCGGTGCGCGCCGCCTGCGGGTGTCGCCCCGCGCGGCACCAACCCGTGCGGGTGTCCCAGTGTGAGGACTCAAATTTCTGCAAGAGAATTACTGTTGGATAAATAGAGCTTTTGCAGTGTGTTTAGCAGCTTTCGGAGGCCTTTGCTGTGTGTTGGAGGTGTTTGCGCACGAATCGGACCTCAGGATTGGACCCAGCGCGAAATTTGGATTAAGAATATCTTTCAGGATGCCCTTGACAAATTTTAGAAGCGGAATTTGGCAAAACGGACATCAGATTTGGATTCAGCGTGCGAAAACGATGAAAATCAGCTATTTACTTGTATTTTTCGGAGCCCGGATGCGCAAACACGAATTTCGAGGCAAAAGTTACGGTTCCGGCGGCCGGGGTGGCGCCGGCGGCGGCGGAGCGCGGCGGGCGCAGGCGCGGGCGCGGCAGCGCGTGGGCGCGGGCGCGGGCAGGCGCGGTGTTCTGAGTTGGGTGTGCCACGTGGCGGCTTCGGATTCGACGGGTGCATCAGGTTCGTGCACTGGGCGCTGTGAGTGTTGGCGTTGACACATGGCGCTTAGGGATTGGACGGTCAACGCACGCGCGACAGGGGCGCCGGGCACGGCTCACGATGGACCGACCGGGCCACGTGGCGCCCGCTCATTGGCGGGCGCAGTGACCCGGCAGATCCGGCGTGAACCGCGGCCCATGGTTCCCGCCGTGGATCGCGTCGCCACACGGCGCGCCGCGATTAGCGGGCGCGTGTGCACCGGGCGCGCGGGGCATGGGGCGCGGTGACGTGGCGCGCCGTGAGTCTTTCGGGCTTGCACAGTGTGGGCCTTTGGGCCGGATTCGGGCGCCCGAATCCGGCGCCCGAATCCGTAAGCCCATGTGGGCTGGGCTGGCCTATTTAAACCCCTCCTCTCTCTCTTTTTATGCTCTTTTCGATTCTTAGAGAGGGATTGAGAGGGAGAGACCTTTAGGAAACTTGTTCTTTGTGATGTTTTTGATCTTGTGGTGGATCTTCTGGATTTTTGGAGGCTCGGCAGCGGCGATCTTGGTTTTACAGTGCGCCTCGACGTTTCCCATTTTCGGCCCGTTTTCGTCGCAGTTCAGTCGAAATTTTCCTGTGCGCAAACCAGGAGGAATTTTTGCGACAGCGCGTTCCTAAGAGGTAAGGCTTTGATTTTTGTTGATTGCGTTGCTCTGTTTTGGTTTTTTGGCACGATTCCTGAGGCACCTTTTGACCCTATTTTATGTGGTGGCTTTTTGGACAGCACGGGCTTGTCGGATTTATATCTTGGCCTACGTGTATCGGATTTGGACGTATGAATACTTGATTTTCATCTACTCGATGCGAGGAATGCAACCGTGATTTTTCTGGAATTTTTGGAGGATTGTATAGAGGTGAGATTTATGCATCTTCTGGACTGTTTGCCACAGGATATTTGTTGTGAGGAATTTTGGCTCGCGGCGGCGCTTCATTTGTTTCTTGACCTACAGGTGTCGAATTTGGACGTACAAGTACTCGTTTCAATCGGCTCGCCGCGAGGATCGCGATGGTTATTTTTTTGGAATTTTCCGAGTTTAGCTTACAGGTGAAACTTATCTATTTTCTGGGCTGGTTGTATAACAGCGGCAGATTGTGCATTATTTGGATTAATTGTACGCCGTTTGGGTTATCCTTGCAGTGTGCCGTGTTTAGCAGGAGTGAGGGCGTACTTGGGCTGTGTTTATCGTGACATGCGCATTTCCATTTGGGTGGTTGCTATATCCCTCTATTCTGACATACTCACTATGAATATTAGAGTGATCATCTTATTGGACATATTGATTGATCCACACTCGTGGTTGGGATTATGCATATGAGTTTGGACATGTGGATTGCTATGTTAGCACATAACCTTGCATGTGGATTTGATTATGATATTGAGGCCATGTAATTTACTTGGATGGTGGGTACCACTTTGGGATATATTTTTGGACATGCATAGGTGGATAGTTATTTGTGGATAAATAGCGGTTTATATGTTTAATATTTGCTATTCATGTGGGAACGGTATGGAACTTGGGATATCATGCTATATCGAATGTCAGGAACTGTTATCATGCTAAACATAAGTCAGAAAATGATATCTGTACTCTTTCTATCTTCTCGGGACTTAAGCATGCTTGTATGGACATCTAGTTAGGCCATTTCTTATCGCTACACTATCATGTTGGAACTTGACTTAGGAGAAACCATGCTTGCTTCTTTTCTCCTTATTCTTTAGTCAGGTGGTTCTTGTTGCTCGGGTTTGAGCAGGGGTACGGGATAGTGTAGTCGGGACCTTGGGGTCGGGGACAGGTGGTATTTGATTATGGGTTGTGGGGTATTGCGGCTACCGCGGATAGTAGGCGGTTGACCAAATACAGATTATTTTACCCGATTTTGGATTGGGGGTTATTGCGGCTACCGCGGATAGTAGGCGATTGACCGGATGTCGGATGTGGGACATGATTGTGATTGTGGGTTATTTCGGTGACCGCGGATATTGGGCGGTTGACCGGG
The DNA here is from genome assembly GCA_029168755.2 of Tillandsia fasciculata. Lineage (NCBI taxonomy): Eukaryota > Viridiplantae > Streptophyta > Magnoliopsida > Poales > Bromeliaceae > Tillandsia > Tillandsia fasciculata. Next base: position 32,755 of record JAQOTM010000195.1, on the reverse strand, counting down.
TGTCGGTTGTTGGGCTTGATTGTTGACAGTGGGTATTGCGGCAACCGCGGATATTGGGCGGTTAACCGTATGAGTAGTTATGCATCAGATTGTGGATCAGGGTTCTTTAGTGGAGGGTTTTGTTCCACTTGAGTATAGTTGTGATCCAGTCCGGCTTTTATGATACTTGTGACAGTTATTGAGTTTTATTATCACACCGGCGCGGCTTTATATGCTCGGTGATGCTTTCCTCGTGTGGGTCGCTCCCCTAGAGTTCCCCTCCGGAGCGTGGGGGTCAGACAGTGATTGAGATTTTGCTATCACATCGGCGCGGCTTTACTTGCCCGATGATGAGGGCGGCAGTAGGACAGTTTTTGCTATCACATCGGCGCGGCTTACTTGCCCGATGATGAGGGCGGAATAGATTGGGTTTATTTGGGACAGTTTGGTTACTGATGCATTTAGAGGCATAGTAGCGGTAGTTTCCTTTTTCAGCAGTTTCATTACTTACCACTCTTCTTCTCCTTTTTGCCTCTGGTAGACCTAGTGGGTGCGTCGGAGTTTGAGGCTTTACCCACTACGGGAGGTTACTGGTTTACTAGTAGTTCTCACCCCCATTCTTCGTTCCTCTTTGTATTCTCCTTTGTTTTGCAGTGTTTTCTGCGGGTGCTGCTGGGTTTTCAGCGGTGGGTCGAGCAGAGAGGACGGCTGAGTAGATAGATCTCGAGGCAGGATGAGCGAGTTAGCTGGACTGTTGGTGTACCCTTTTTCCTCAGATGGTTGTACTTTACTTTTGGGTCTGGCTTTAGCCAGCTGTTTGTATCTTTTTGGTGAGCTGGGAGAGACAGATGTATTATTTTTACAGATGTACTGTATTTTACTTCCAGCTTCAGTCTGAGATGTATTAGTTTTTAGCTCAGCTCTGTTTTATGCTCTTTATTGTTATCTCTTATATCTGAGCAGGTTACTAGCGCTTCGTGTACGCGGGAAATACCATGTGCACGGCGGATCTGTAGACGAGCCCGGGTTCTGGTTTACACCCGGGGCGTGACACGCAGCCCGCGACCGGCGCCCCGCGCGGCACTAGGCCGCGCCGCGCGGCGGCGGCGACGGCTACACGGAAGAAAAGACGGAACCCTAACAAATACCGGAAAAGGAAACTTCACTTACCACGATCTCGTCGAAGAAGATAATCCGTTCGCACTTCCGGCTCTGGCACGTTGATCGGAAGCGATCGGACTCCTCCGCTTTCTTCTTCTTTCCTTCTTTTTCCTCCGGTTAGGGTTTTCTCTCCTCTTTTCTTTCTTTTCTCTCAGGCTAGGGTTTTCTCTTTTCTTGATACGTACCGTAAAACCCACATCCGGGTATTTAATATTAAATAATAATTATTTTAATCACGAGAGATAATTCCTTATTCTCTCGAAAAGCGTGCCCGATCATTTGCACGGATTCCGATGCACCCTACGGTTACCGCGATCTTCAAAACCCCTTTCCGGGGAATTCGTAAGTCGGAACTCGGATCCGGTCGCATCGCCGTTCATCGCTTTTCTAGCTCTATCACCGAAGAATTCCTGCACCGCACGATTATCAACTTAATAAAACTCGTTAATTTGATTTTCTCTAACTTGTGTTTTATTAGCAAAAGGGTAAAACGTTACACAAAAAGTCGTGATATTACACCACACACCCCTTAAAAGAAGTTTCGTCCTCGAAATTTATCCTCAACCCTCGCTAAACAAATAAGGAAAACACTCTCTCATCTTCATCTCTAGTTCCCAGGTCGCCTCGCGCTCCTCATGGTTACTCCATTGCACCTTCACGTAGGGAATCGTCCGGTTGCGTAGCTTCTTCTCCTCACGCGCCAATATTCGTATCGCCGTTTCCTCGAAGCTCAAGTCTCACGCAACTTGACGGCCGAGGCATCGAGGACGTGTGACGGATCGGAGAGGTATTTTCGGAGCATCGAGACCTGAAACACGTTGTGTACTCGTTCAAGGTTTGGCGGTAAGGCCAACCGGTATGCCACCGGGCCCACGCGCTCCAGGATCTCGAACGGTCCCACATACCGTGGGCTCAGTTTCCCTCTTAAGCCAAAGCGTCTGGTCCCCTTAGATGGTGATACACGAAGTAACACGTGTTCCCCCACCATAAGCTCCAAATCGCGTCGCCTTTGATCCGCATAGCTCTTCTGCCGGCTCTGGGCGGTCAACAGCCGCTGCCTGATAAGGCGCACCTTTGCCATAGTTTCCTCCACTAGGTTTGGTCCCAAACATTTTTGCTCCCCCAAGTCGTCCCCACATGTAGGAGATCAACATCGATGTCCATACAGGGCATCATACGGCGTCATTTGAATGCTTGCTTGGTAGCTGTTATTGTAGGCAAATTCCACGAGGGGTAGGTAACGCAACCATCCCTCACCCAAATCAAGCATGCATGCTCAGAGCATATCTTCGAGGATCTGGACTACCCGTTCCGATTGTCCGTCAGTCTGCGGGTGGAAAGCCGTGCTGAATTGCAGTTTGGTCCCCAGTGCTCGCTGTAGGCTCCGCCAAAAGTTTGACACGAAACGTGTGTCTCTATCAGAAGTTATCGACGCTGGTACTACGTGCAACCTTACCACCTCGTCGATGTAGGTTTGCGCCAGCTGGTCTTGGGTCCACGTCGTGTGGATGGGCAGAAAATGGGCCGATTTCGTCAGACGGTCCACTATGACCCATATCGCATCGTGTCCATGTTGTGATCGAGGAAAACCTGTTACGAAGTCCATGGTAATCCATTCCCATTTCCATTCCGGTATGGGCAATGGATGTAGTTTCCCTGCCGGGCTTTCACTTGTTGGCATATCAAACAATGCGCCACAAATTGCGTCACGTCCCCCTTCAATTTGGGCCACCAAAAGGTCTGCCTCAAATCTTTGTACAACTTCATACCTCCGGGATGCGCAGTGTAGGGAGCACTATGCGCTTCCGTCAGAATTTCTTTCTTTAATTCCGGTACATCGAGCACACAGATTCATCCCCAGAACCTTATTGCGTTATCCGAGCCAATCATAAAATCGCCCCCTTGTTCTGAAGCTATTCTGTCCCGCACCAGTTGCAATTGCGTGTCCGTCGACTGGCCTTCCAAGATCCTCTCGACCAAGGTAGGCTTAACTACTAAAAACAGGAGTTGCGTAACCGTACCCGCCGGCACTACCTCCAGTCTCAATTGGGAGAACTCTGCGATTAGACGATCTTGTTGGGTAAGGGCGCTCAACGCCGTTTCTCCCGTGTGTCCCTTCCGGCTTATGGCGTCGGCCACCACATTTGCCTTCCCGGGGTGGTACTGGATAGACAAATCGTAGTCTTTCAGTAGTTCCAGCCATCGCCTTTGCCGCAAATTCAGCTCCTTTTATGTGAACAAGTATTTAAGGCTCTTGTGATCGGAAAACACATCGCAGTGCGCTCCATAAAGATAGTGTCTCCAGAGCTTTAGAGCAAACACGACTGCCGCGAGTTCCAAGTCGTGTGTAGGATAGTTCTGCTCGTATTCCTTAAGCTATCTTGATGCGTAGGCTATGACCTTCCCTTGTTGCATTAGTACGCTTCCAAGACCGCTTCGTGATGCATCGCAATTGATCTCATAGTCCTCTCCGGGCTTCGGCAGTGTGAGCACTGGCGCCCATGTTAGTCTGTCTTTGAGTTCCTCGAAGCTCTTCTGGCATTGGGCCGTCCAGATGAATTTCTCCCATTTCCGGGTTAATCAATTCAGGGGAGTGGCTATCTTTGAGAAGCCCTCCACGAAGCATCTATAGTACCCTACCAGTCCTAGGAAACTTCGGATTTTCGTTACCGTTGTTGGCCGAGCCCAGTTGGTCACGGATTCTATCTTCCTCGGGTCCACCGCTATTCCTGACGCTGAGACTATGTGTCCCAAAAAGTCCACCTCGCGGAGACAGAACTCACACTTTTTGAGTTTGGCGTATAATTCTAGGTCCCGGAGGGTTTGGAGGGTTACTCGTAGGTGTTCCTCCTTGGCGTCTACATCCCTCCCAAGCCACACACACCGTTCTCCAATCATCAACACTAGCCTCATCCATCTCGTCATGGATAGCCGGAACAACCGCCACGAGATTGGGTTCTCGCTCCTATTCCGGAAGTTTCTCGCCATCCCAACAGGGGCGCATCGATCTCACCCACACTTGCCCCTCGGTACGAGGTTCGGCTGTGGCCCTAAGTCCGCAGACTTAGGTGGTATGATTTGAACCTAGGTCTACCCATGTCACTTGCGTTCGTCCCTCCGGTGGGGCCACTTCCTGCGGTGGCGTGAGCCTCCTTGCCGGCTGCAGTGGTGCCTCCCCAGCCAACCTGCTAGCTTAACCCCCTTACAGTCCTCTGGCAGTCTGACTTCCTGTTAATCACTGCTTAGTGGTGACGCGGGGCGCTGGAAGGTAAGGTTCTAGATCAGGTGGCTGGATCTACCGAAACGCGAAGGAACTACTCGACTACCCTTCCCCTGTCTTCTTGACCGCGGCGGGGGAAAAGAACGCTAGGTCGTAGACGTCCTCCCGAGTAAGGCTCGCACGTTTCGGCGTGCCCCGTTCCCGGAATGCACCAGGGACTTAGTTCGGTTGATCATTGCTTCGGGATTGCCGTGACAGTCGATTCTGAGTGCCACGCCAAGTACCCCAAGCAAGGTCTTCCCCCAGCTCTTAGTGCACCAGAATTTTACTCGCCCGTGCAGGCTGGGGAGGGCTTATCTAAAGGCCTATGAGGGTTTCTCCCCACAGCTCGAATACATCTACCCCTAAGGCGGGATTTAAGAGAGCGGAGAGGGTAGAAGGGGAAGGAGGATTTTCCCTAATATCACAGGGTAAGGCGAGAAATAGGAGAGAGAGAGGGAATCGGACAATAGTGAGATGCTCTGGTGTGATAGCTACTCCTAAATCGAAGAGAAAACTAGAAGCATTATCTGTTACTACTCTTTCCGGGACATCGCGTCCTCTATCGGGTCGACTCGGGGGACCCGACCACAACCCTTGGGCCAACGGCGCACGGCATGACGGGGCAGGGACCCGGGATCGTCGTGATCTGTCATGCGTTGACTGTCAGGTAGGTCCTTCTGCGAGGCGGGGGCTGCGGTGTTTCCTCGTTTCTCTTTTTGCGGTGCTGTGATGGTAGTCGATCGCCGGTCTATGGAGGCAGGAGGCACGGAAGTGGCCCGGCTTGCCACAACGGAAACAATGGTTGTACCTCCATGGACAACTGGTCACCTGGTGTGCCCTCCCACAGATGACGCAACGCTTTCCTCGCGGTTTCGGTCCTCCCGTTGGCGCACAGCCGATTTCCTGCTCTGTCCTCGGGCGTTTGGTCGCCCGGCCTCCATGGAAAAGGTCCTCCTCAGGACAGGGGTGGGGATGCCTCTAGCCCCGATATAGTCCGGGGTGCCCCCGCTGGGCACGAGCGTGGGCGAGCTCCCGCTCCACCCATGTGGCTGTGTCAACTGCCTCTCGAAAGGTGGGAAATCCTGCGGTTGGTATCCCACGAAGAGTGTCGCCCCTGGCACCGTAATTAAAATGGTCAGTACCCCCTAAGTCCTGTGTCAGTAAGCACATTCGCTCGGTAAGCGTAAGCAGTTGCCCAGCCACGTCGTGCAACTGGTTTCGGAGTAGGCGGTTTGCTGCGGCTGGCGGGTCCATCCTATTCATTCCTGCGTTGCCGATTAATGATCACGTCCGGCTGTTATCTGTGCATACAAAGAAACCGCGTCAATCCTAGGTTTAATTGGTCTAACTCCTCGACCTACGAACACTGGGACTTTATCCCTTTTTCCCGCACTCACGCTCGTACTCTACACACCTACACCTTGGTTATCAAATTGGTTAGTTACTTGTGGTATTGCACTCTGTGGATGTTGGTCACTAACCGCCGTGGTTAAAGTCGTTTTTCTCTGATACCATATAATCTGTCACGCCCCAGAGGTTTTAAAAGAGCGGAAAAACGTGTACATTTTCTTTTTTTTCTCTTGTAATCAACCTCGCCTCCGGTGCGCGCCAGACCTGCCCCATATACAAATTCACTCCACAAACGGACGGAGTCTCCTTTGTATATGTACGGCATTTCAAACACGACTTGTACTTTAACCATGCAATCACAGAGCAGTCAAAAGAAGAGATCACACTTAACCATATTAATAATCACCACATCACGAATGAAAGGATAAATCCATAGGTTTGAAAGACAGTGTCCACACGACACCCGGATTTACAAAACGTTTTCGCAATCTCTTTTAAGCGGCAACATTGCTTGAAAGGATAAATCCACGGGTTTGGAAATCGGTGCCCACACGACACTTAGTTTGAAAACACTTTCGAAACCATTTTGATATTTGAAAACAAGCCGCATATCTAAGTCTCAGAAAGCACAGATACAAGATGTCATCCCTAAGCTAAGATCTCAACCCAACATCCACATTATTCCACTAACAAGCAATCACAAGCTTACTAACCAAAAACAATAAAAGATAACCGCGAGTAAATAAAATGTTCATTAGCCTCAAACGGCTAAGGTCCTCTAAACGCTGCCTCACCGTCGTCCCGGTTCCCACCCCTGCTCGGACCTGTCACAGTGTGGGTAGTCAGTGACTAATAAAGTAGATAGTAAACAAGTAAATGCTATAAATACTGTAATGAACAAATCGATACACCAGAGCATTTCACTTCCCCCTCATGAATCGCCATATCCCCTGTCAAAATCATGCTGGGCACCTACCCCAGAGTTACTGCGCTCATTCCTTGGTGCCTCCAACCCCTCTACTGCCCAAGAAGCAGTCGCCTCACCGTGAGGAGTCCCCATCATCACTAGTTGTGGTGTACATGGGTCAACGTACCATCTTTTCGGAAAAATATACCCTGTGCGGTGGCCAGACCGCCGGTGTGCGTGTAAGCAATTACGAGCATGTATGCCGGAAACCGGCGTGCACTAGGGCACTGCGACATCTGTCGCCTCAGTTAGAAGTGAAACGAGATTCTCATGTAGTGGGGTTAGACAGTTTACCAAAGAAATATCTACTTTAATTTCACGAAATACACAGGAACGACTCAACGCCAGAAATGCCAAAAGGTACCCACCTCGAAATGTGCTGACCGGAACACCTGGAGCCGCAACACGCTCACAATCGGCACCCGGACGTAAGAAAATCCCCCAAAAGAACAACCGGTCAGACTAACGATATTCTGTAAGTTACGAAACCCAAAAACCCAAGAGTACGACGAAAACCTGGCAACGGCGGCGGAAACGCCACGCGACGGACGACGGGGCCGCTCGGGGCATGGCCTTGCGGCGTGTCCGCTGCCTGTGGGCGGCACACCGCGCGGGTGCTCGCTGCTGGCGGGCGGCGCCCCACGCGGCCCCAGGCCGCGCGGCGCGTGCGCTGCCTGAGGGTGGCACCCCGCGCGGCACCTGCCCGCGCGGGTGCCCGCTGCTGGCGGGCGGCGCCCCGCGCGGCCCTAGGCCGCGCGGCGCGTGCGCTGACTGCGGGTGGCACCCCGCGCGGCACCTACCCGCCCGGGTGCCCGCTGCTGGCGGGCGGCGCCCCACGCGGCACGTGCGCTGCCTGCGGGAGACACCCCGTGCGACGCTTGCCCGCGCGGGTGCCGCAGTCCGCAGGTGGCGCCCCGCACGGCACTAGGCCACGCGGCGCGTGCCACCTGCGGGCGGCGCCCCGAGCAGCACCTGCCTGTGCGGGTGCCGCGGCCCGCGGGCGGCGCCCCGCGCGGCTCCAGCCCGCACGAGTGCCGCAGCTCGCGGGCGCGCCCCACGCGGCACTAGGCCGCACGGCACGAGCCCGCACGGGTGTCGCAGCCCGCGACCGGCGCCCCGAGCAGCACTAGGCCGCGCCGCGCGGCGGCGGCGGTGGCGGCGGCTACACGGAAGAAAAGACGGAACCCTAACAAATACCGGAAAAGGAAACTTAGCTTACCACGATCTTGTCGAAGAAGATAATCCGTTGCACTTCCGGCTCCGGCACGTTGATCGGAAGCGATCGGACTCCTCCGCTTTCTTCTTCTTTCCTTCTTTTTCCTCCGATTAGGGTTTTCTCTCCTCTTTTCTTTCTTTTCTCTCCGGCTAGGGTTTTCTCTTTTCTTGATACGTACCGTAAAACCCACATTCGGATATTTTATATTAAATAATTATTATTTTAATCACGAGAGATAATTTCTTATTTCCTCGAAAAGCATGCCCGATCGTTTGCACGGATTCCCATGCATCCTACGGTTACCGTGACCTTCAAAACCCCTTTTCGGGGAATCCGTAAGTCGGAACTCGGATTCGGTCGCATCGTCGTTCATCGTTTTCGAGCTCTATCACCGAAGAATTCCCGCACCGCATGATTATCAACTTAATAAAACTCGTTAATTCGATTTTCTCTAACTTGTGTTTTATTAGCAAGAGAGTAAAACGTTACACAAAAAGTCGTGATATTACAACAACGCACTTTGATACCAGTAAGTGAAATTTTAGATATTTGATTTGATACCAATTATGAAGATTCCACGACTTCCCTTTAATTTTTTTTACCAAAATAACTCTATTTTAATTTAAAACTTTTTTTTTGAATTTCTCTCATCTCTCTCTTTTTAACTTATATCTTTATGTTTTTCTCTCTTTCTCTCTCAGCGACTGTATCTAGCATAATTTGCTAAAAACTTGATGGGTGTCATTCGAAATTTTAAATTCGTAGCCCATTTTTTTACATTTCTCACTGAGTTCAATTTTAAAAACTAATAATAATAAATAAGTTACTATCTTTCTCTATTAAAAAAATAAAAATAAAAAAAAATAAAAATAAAAAATAAAAAAAATGCTCCCTCAAACTTTTCACCCTCGAACCTCTTGGCCACAGCAACTGTTTCGCCGTATGCATGTCTCTTGGCCACATCAACTGAGGTCGTGCACTCCAATTCCAATTCACAGAGCAAAAAGAATAAAATAAAATCCAATCCCATGCACTATAATATATCTAGTTCACATGTAGAGTTTTACTAGAATTAGCAAAATTTTAAATTAATATCTAACCAAATCTCTCAATCCTAATTTAACTAAACTTTTAAGTTACTTTAAATGGCTTCAAATCTTACCAAATTCTAACAGCATGAGGCATGAGGTATTATTAGATGTTTTTTCTATGTGTTAGAGTGAGAATATTTACATAAATAATAATTTTGCTGCAACTTTAATGTGTAATTTGGATACACAAATTAAGAAGCTAAGAAATGAACAACTAGTTTTTAGTCCAGCGGTTGTCATCCTTAGCTACCGTCTAACAAGTCAAGAGTTTGATATCCCAAGTGCACGCGAAACCTCGGCTTCTTAGACCTCTTTGATTTAGAAATAATGAATTTTAATTGAGATAAATTTTTAATCCCTCACTATAAAAAAGGTTGATTTGTAGCGACAGTTATTTTAGTAATTTCTTATATAAGCGTCGATAAAAATATATTTTAGCAGCGATTTTAACTAATTATTATAACAATTTTAATCTGCTGCTAAAAAATATTTTTACCGACGCTTGTATAAAATATTACTAAGATTAATGTCACTACAAATCAACTTTTAAAAATGATTGTAAATAAATAGTTCAAATTAAATTAAATTTTTTTCCATCTAATCTTTCAAAAATTAAAGTATAATTCTATATTCTTCATATTTTCTAAATAAAAAAATACTATTTTAACTCGAAAAATAAAAATTTCGAAATAGAGAGTAAGATATATAATCTTATCAAAAACTCTCCTGCTACATTGCTAAATCTAAATATAAAAATCAAATAAAATCAAGTTTTATTCTAATCTTGAACAACAATTAATCAATAAATTCAATAATTTTTTTTACTAAAATTCTATCTCATGTTAAGAATTAAGCATATCTTCACAATTCAGCCAATATATATATATATATATATATATATATATATATATATATATATATATATATATATATCTAAATATGTGCAACTCCCTGCAACTCCTAAAACCCAGTCCAACTCCCCTCCCCCAACTTCTCTTGAGTAAATGCACCCTCCCACTTCCAATTCGATCCCTACTCACGATCAAAACCCCTCCCGACTCACACGCACCCCCTCCCCACTGCCCCCTCCACCTCTTCTCCCTCCACTTAACGTCAAAGCGCCTCACCCAACCCACCACCACCACCTCCTCCTCCTCCTCCTTCTCCTATCCCCCGCAGCCCCCTCCCCCTCCCTCCTCCCCCCTCCTCTGCCCCCCGCATATCCTCCCACAAAACCCTCGCACACGCCCTCTTCGAACCCACTAAGACCCCTCTCACAGTTCCCCTCCCCCTCCTCCGCCGCCGCCATCGTCGGAGAGGCCGAGCCCTTCGTCGCGGGGGAGCGGCGACCACGGCGGCGGCGACGGCGACGGCGCCCCAGAGGTGTCTCACTTGGGGTACGGCCATTGGTACACTCATGGAGAGTTCGAGGCCGCGACGAAAACGTTCTCCAACGAGAACTTGATCGGAGAAGGAGGGTACTAGATACGTAGGTATTGATGATATTAACTAAGATCTGCTCAGAATTCTGTTGTAATTAAATAGCTTAGATTAGATTAACCTAGAAGTATATTTGAGTTGAGACGAGAATTGAACATATAATTCTCTGTAATTATGATTGCATAGTTGAGATTAGATTTTCTTAAAATACTATCGGATTTGGGATTTAGTGATGCAGACCATATTAAATTAGAATTCTACTTGGGCTGAAATCAAATAGTTGAAATATGTTTTTAGATAATCCTATGTGACTACTTACCTTATGTGCATTGTGCAACAAAAGCTTGTTAAATATCAATCTTAAAATCAATCTTAAAATGACATGTTGTAGAACGTAGTGTTTGAAAGCTGAATTGCTTTCTCATTCTCTATATATGTTGTGTATTGTAGAAAAATTCATTGCTATTTTGGTATTGGGTTTCATGCTTGATTTTTTGCTCTCACGGCCCAATGTGCTCTTTGCATTAGTAATTCATCAAATTTAGCTGCATGTACTATTAGCTTGGAAGTTGATTAATATTTTAGTTCATTTTGGCATGGAATAAATGCTGGAAAACAACATTGAAATTGATTGGGAAAAAAACTGAGCAGCGTCTTCTATTTAGTTGTGTTTATTTTCTACTCAATTACCCCTCCTGAGTGGTGCACATTGAGATCTTAATTTGACTTATCTGTTTCATCTTTGTTGCTTTCTTAATTTTTACCAATATATGATACCCCATTTTCATATATGTCAAAACGTTTCAAAATATACTGTATGCTGTATTATGATCTACTTTATGTTGCATGCCGTAGTAATCTCATTGGTTGGATTTTTTTCTTCCATTGTTGCCTTCGTTTTTTAACATTTGGTATATAACATCATGCATTATTTTTCTTTTTATTTTCTAACTTTGAATGTAATTTAACTAGCGTTACGTATTAGCATTGCAATGCATATAAATTACCATGTTGAAATTATTAGAAGTTTTCGTAAAATAAACTAGCATACAATAATTCAGTGTGTAACAAACTATCATACATATAATAATTCAGTGTGTAATAAACTAGCATATACAAGAAGATTCTAGCTATATTATTGGCTAGTACATAATACCTGCCTTTGAAATCAATTTTGGGTTTATAGAATCTTTGGATTTTGTTCTAGTTTAGTTTCTTTATTGTGTTATCTCTTAAGGCCCATGCTAGTGATTTTATATATTTATTGCCAAGCTACATATTTCCTTTTTTATAGGGTTGAGGTGTGTGGTTATGGTTTAGCAATATGTATGGAGTTTGAATTTATTGTATTCTATATATCATGTTTAATGTTTGGTGGTTGTACACAATTTGAGTTGGTTACCATTTACTTTTACCAATTATTTATTTGATCGGCATTATTTTGTATAATTATGAGCTCTCTTTATTTTGTAGGTTGATTTTACAACTTGATTAATACTGCAATGGATAAAAGTTGGATAAAAAAGAGTAGATGGACATATGAATATTACAAAGCAGTGGATGATTTTGTGGATTTTGCTTTTAAAAATGCGTCAGAGGATGGGAGAATTTCATGTCCTTATATGAAATGCACAAATTCAGTTGGACTCGGGAAGTTGTACGCGATCACCTAATCTGCAATGGAATTAGTTCTAATTATGATAATTGGTTCTTTTATGGGCAACCAATATCTAGAGCCACATCCAATCAGACTAATGAGAACCGTAGTTTTTCGGTCCATAATGTGAATGATAGTATACGTGACATGCTCCATGAAGCTTTTCAAATGCATAATAGTCAATCTCAAGATGATTTTCGAGATGATAGAGATTTTTAAGACTCGCCTGTGGAAGGTTCTGATTCACAACAACCTAAAGATGCTCCAAATGAAGATGAAAGTAAATTTTATAGGTTACTTAAAGATGCTGAACAACCTTTGTACAATTGTAAGAAGTATAGCAAATTGGCAGCTATTGTAGTTTTATATCATTTGAAGTTCCTTCATGGTTGGAGCAATAAATCTTTTAGTATGCTCCTTGAAGTACTAAAAGATATGCTTCCTTCAGGATCTAAGTTGCCGCATGATTGTTATGCTGCAAAAAAATATATTAGGGACCTAGGCCTTGGATATGAGAAAATTCACCCATGTCCTAATAATTGTATTCTATTCTGGAAAGAGAATGCAGATGCTGAAATTGTCCAAAATGCAGTACATCATGATGGCAAAGTAATGAGGTTAGTATTAATGTAGATGTGGAAGAAAAGTCCATCAAAAAGAGAAAGCCAGCAAATGTCCTGCGGTGGTTCCCTTTAAAGCAAAGACTTCAAAGATTAATCATGTCCTCAAAAACTGTTTCTATGATGAAATGGCATGTTGAAGGTTGGACACATGATGGGTTGATGAGGCATCCTGCTGATTCATTAGCATGGAAAAGTTTTGATAGGCGATATGAGGACTTCTCATTAGATCCTCGCAATGTTAGGCTAGGATTAGCAATTGATGGGTTCAATCCTTTTCGAACTATGTGTAACGACTCGGCCCACTAGACTCTGGCTCAGCCCTGTCATCTAGACTCTGGTACCAAATGTAACGACCTGGCCCACTAGCAATAATAACTCATTGGGCCCACACCACAGCCCAAAATGCTTAAGCCCAGTTGTTATTACTAATGTCAATGTCTCTTATATACCAAATCACAAATTTAATCCCATCTGATGTGGGATTATTGGGGTGTCACACTATGAGCACTAGGTACAGTTGTTGGCCTGTTATCTTGATTCCATATAACTTGCCACCATGGGTATGCATGAAGAGGTCTTTGTTTATTTTGTCATTACTCATTCCAGGCCTGAATTCACCTTCTGTTAATATAGGTGTATTTTTGCAACCTTTGATCGAGGAATTAGTACAAGTATGGGAGCTCGGCCTTGATACATACGATGCATCTATCGGAGAGAATTTTTGTATGCATGCTGCATTATTGTGGACAATCAATGACTTTCCTACGATTGTTGACTTATCTGAGAGGAGCACCAAGGGTCCTCTTTCTTGTCCTTCTTGTAATTACGATACTCGCTCTCGATGGTTAAAATACGGTGGCAAATATTGCTTTATAGGTCATAGGCAATTTTTACAAAAGAATCATAAATTTTGAAAAAATAGGATATCATTCGGTGACACTCAAGAAAAGGAGTTGGCACCTAACATGTTATCTGGAACTGAAGTTTTGGAGCACACTCAACACGTTGAATGTAACTTTGGTAAGCATATTAATATGTCAAAAGAAATGAAAATGTGGAGTTTCAACCATGGAAGAAAAAGTGTATATTCTTTATGCTACCTTATTGGGAACACTATCTGTTACGTCTAGAATAACTTATTATTTTGGAATAATTAGGATGACACGCTCCGAAGCCTATATCGGAATTCTTTTCAAAATCAGAGTTTTGCGGAAAGCCAAATTTTATTTTCTAGCTTCACTTAGAAACGTACAAACCCGATCAATGGTAATAAATAAAGTTTTTTCTATATCTTCATGGCATACCGATCAATGGTAATAATTATAATAATCATTCACAACTCCTAATTATTTTAAGAAAATTATTTAAAAATAGTTTTTCACATGGAAATACTTTATTTTGAAACGACTACCACGAAGGGTAGAAAAACCAATCAGAAAACCCACTATATGCTATGATATTGCCAAACTCAAATCTGCACCCGTGGATGAATCCACCACCACTATTGGCCCGTCGACCTCTAGCAAAGCCCGTCATATCGCACAGATCTGATCCATGTGCCCTCAAGATGACCTATCTAGAAAAGCACATCCCTTGTCGGTGGCCAAACTCATACAGTGACCATGAATACCCCCAGGTGTTATGATTGCCGTCGGCATAATGTTAAGAATCTCTGTCACGCCCCGGGGTCGAAACTGCGACCCGATCTCGCCAAAAGATCCGTCACCCATATGGGAAATCCCGCATAGGCGCAGCGTCTAACCTGCAAAAGATAGTACCACGGCTATGCAAATATCAGAGCGGGAATAAAGTGTTGGGTTTAGGTTAATAAGGATCTAATAGGGGAAAAAACACCTAGAGGGGGGTGAATAGGTGTAAACAATAAACACTCAAAAAATCATTGTGCGATAAAACCCAATGCGGAAAAATAAAAGAACACACAAGATTTTTACGTGGAAAAACTCCAAACCGGAGTAAAAAACCACGGGACCGATAACACGGCGAAATCCACTAGAATTGACACACGTACAAGGTGATATAGCGTACTCACTGACGACTCAACCTCTTACCATACGCTCCTAGTAGATCTTCTCCGCTCGCTCCACGACGCTTCTCGAATCCACGATCCGCGCCCAACGCTGAATCCACAGCGTCCAACGTCGAGTCCACGACGTCCAACCGAATCCACGGTCTTCACCCAATGGCACGCTTCGAATCCACGAACGCACCTCGCTCCGAATCCACGAGAGCGATAACACCTTGAATCCACAAGGCCACGCGAGTCCACGCGCCGATTTTGGGATAAATCGTTGTTTGTTTGGGTGGTGATGATCCGCCGAATACTTAGATTAAAGATAGATCGGAAATACCATCTAAGTATTCATTGATTTGATTCTACTCAAAATGTGAGTATGGAAAACCTAGAATCAAATCAATCAATATAGATGAAGAACCATAGAATAGATCTAATGATTTCCGTTCTTCTCTATATATGTGGATTTTTCTTTTCGGCTATCTTTTCTTAACCAGCCGATCTATTGCGGATGCCCTAGAAATGAAATGGAAGGGCTATTTATAGGTTAGAAACCCTAGGAAGAATATTCGGATCAAAAACAGCCTTTTCTGGAAAGAAATCCCGACGGCGATCCGGATCAGATTTGGCGATCCGGATTGCAGAAGCACAAACCACGATTTCCAGAAAATTGCCTGTTCGGGATCCGGATCGTAGTCCCCGATCCGGATCGTTCATACAGTTTTACCAGAACATCATGTTCGGGATCCGGATTGCAATTCCTGATCCGGATCGAAGAAGCACACAGGTAAAACTAGTGTTCGGGATCCGGATCAGAGAGTGCTGCGATCCGGATTGAACCAGTGTATGAACAAACACCTTTCGGGATCCGGATTGAAAGCCACGATCCGGATCCTGAACATGTCCCATGTCCAGTTTTTGATGAATAAGCAATTAAAACCTCTTCCAGGTGTTTCTACACTATAAGAAGTATTCGGATCATCAAAATTCTTTAGTTAAACGTACCTGATCCTTTTGAATTCTTCTTTCTTGAGATTGAGGTATACGATCCAAAGTTTCTTCATCTTCAATCTTCAAGACTTAATACATTCACGAAATACGCCAACTCAAATTCCGTAACAATCTCCCCCTTTGGCGGTTTCGTGACAAAACACAAATCCACAAAGAAAATTCAAAAAGAATATTTTTGTTGCTATCACCATACAACAAAAATTTACAAAAGAGTTCCAGAAATTAAAAACATGAGATAAACTCCTAGAACAGACTCTAGACTTAGACATCTGTAATCTCTGCACACAGAAAACATTCTTGACAAACAAATTCGTTAGATACCTCAAGAATTGGAACATACAAAACCAAATACAGAGATAGAGTTTAGTCTCATCATGACATTTGAAAAAAACAGATATGTGAAAGAAGCATAGTTAAAACCAACATATCTTCTAAGCAGTTGAAAACCAAATGTCAAAGTATGTTAGTCCAACATCAACTTGTTAGTCATATTACATGCCCAAATAGTTAGTCGAATAGTTAGTATAGAAGCATGTCACAAATCACAAAAGAAAAACCAAAGTTGAGTTGAAGTTCATACTTACCTTGATATCATCGATTGAGGTTCATACTTACCTTGATATCATCGATATTCACAATCATTGTTCACATCATTCATTGTTTCAGAGTTCTTTCTAACTCTCTCACTCTCTCCCCCTTTTTGTCACAAAACAAAGCCAAATAATTACAAGACAAGGAGAGTTAACAGAGATTATAAACCTGCAAAACAAACAAAGGATCAAATTGAAAAACCTGCAAAGTTAGAACAAACAGAAGGTAAAGCAAAGAACTACTCCTGAGAGTCGGAGTCATCAGATGTCGTGCACCCCATTTTCGCGAACAGCTTCTTCACAAGTTTCTTCACGGATGAGACTGACTTAGTTAAAGTAACCTGAGAAGCTGTGATAATTTCCATCTCATTTTTCATGACGTGAAGATCGCCTTTCATTTCAGTGAATTCAGCGGACATACGTTCCTGTTCATTCGAAAGCCGCTGTTGTTCTTTAAATATAGAGGTGACCGAGGCATCATCGTCAGAGGTGGATGGAGGTGCCTTCTGTTGAGGAGGATTTGGGTGTGGAAGAAGTTGCATGTGGTCGAGCTCGTTGTCCAATCGGAGGAGAGGGGGGATCATCCTGCTTTGTCGGTAGAGACTTGACGATGGTTGTCTCATTGATTGTCCCCAAACTATACATATAAGAGCTCGCGCTTGTATCCACTTTAAATTTCCTAAGGATGCGCATGATAATCATTGGATATGGTAGTCGCTCTGTTGGGTGAGAGTGATCGACATACCGCGTCATCCTATTCCAAATGAGATAAGGAATGTTCAAGTTTGCTCCCATTGCAGCTGTTGGGTTCCCAAGAAGATAAAGAAATAACATCCTATCCCATCGAAGCACTTTTGTATTCATATTTGGAAGAATGTTGTAGCAGACAATGAAGTTGATATACTTATATTCTTTCCGAAGCTCTCTAGAAAATACGGAGTTTCCGGCAGACGGAGTATCCGGAAGGCAAATTCCATTGACTACAATTCTCCAAGAGTTTTCCGTGAAGACTTGAGTCTTCAAATAATGAAGTCCATCTGAGATGGCTGTCATGCCAAGCACCTCTCCAATCAGTTGGGGAGTGACCTTGATTTTGATACCTTTTACAAAGGTATGGAATTCCCGGCGTCCGTCAACATCATCAATAAGACTTCCAGCATTCTGATAGAAAATCCGAACTGAGTGTGGGCAATACCCAGTTTTTTCAGGAAAGTTGCAAATTGGAGCGAGACCAACTTGGTCAAACAGAGCTCCAAACTCTGCAGATCGATTCCTCATCTGTTGTACATTAACATGTCGTTCTCCTATACATTCCCTCTTTTCAAAATCTTTGATTCTTGTGGAGCTGATGAATCCCTGAGGTGGTGGCTGGGTGGCTATAGGTTCGTTGATTGAAATGCCCTGAGCACTACCTCTTTTCCTCGCACTAGTTTTCATCCTTTTTCCAGTTTGAGTGGGTTCCATCGGTGCTTTCCCTTTCTCAGCTGCTGTAGGAGGAGGCTTAGTTTTGGGGGCTTCAGCAGGAGCCTTTCCTTTTGCCACAGTTGGGACAGGTGCTTCAATTTCGATGTTGTCCCAATCAATTGACTCTGTTTCCGATTCAGTATCGGAGTCAGCTTTAGCTCGTTTCGTCCTTTTGGTCCTCTTTGGCTTGGCAGTGTCCTTTACGTGGACCATGGCAGCAAGTAGGAAGATGATCCAGGTGATCACCATTTCTTACAGTGCTTGAGTTTCGAAAAGTGTCCTGTGAAACCAACTCAAGAACATATGAAAAATTGTCAATTTTGAAAAATTTGAAAACATTGTACCTAGACAATCATAATCATATAGAGAAGCCAAGAATCAAATTAGTTTTCCAAAAAGAATTTTAAAAATACATCAATCCATGATTTACAAAAATTCCTCTTTTATGCCCTAAAACCGAATTTTTAGAAATCGAAGCCTAAAAACTCGTTAATCAAGTAAAATCCCAGCATAAAAGCAAAACTAATTGACCCAGAGTTCTTATTTCAAAAGAAATTTGATCAAAAACCATTCACAAACGAAAAAGTTCCAATTTTTCAACTCACGTTTGGTGAAAAACCATAAAAACTGAGAAAAACCGAGTTTTGATCATGAAAACTTACTTGAATCCGAAGAACTTTGAGTTTTGAAGCACCAAGAAGCAAGAAATCTAGAGAGAGAAACTCTAGAGGCTTGAAAACCAGAGATTAGGGTAAAGAAATCAAGAATCTGTATGTTTCTATATAAAACCCTATCCGTGATCCGGATCGGCCGAGAATGTGATCCGGATCGGCTATCCGCAGGAAAAATCCTGCGTTCGGGATCCGGATCACTTGTCCCGATCCGGATCGGCTACACCTTTTTCTTGAGAAAAATTTAGAAAAACACAATAAAATCCAGAAAAAGTATGTAAGCACTTTACCATGTCAACTTCAAACAAATGGCATCGTTTCATGCAACAAGAAATAGATTATGCAAAATCTATCAAAAATATCCAAAAATGAAACGAAGATTTACGAAAGTTAAAACACTTAAAGTTGAACAACTTCAATTACATCTATCCTGATCCTATGTGTAATGTCTTTATCAAATCATCAATTTCAGTAAAGAAAATGAAGTACCAAGATCAATAGATGTTTGAAATCCCAGATAAGTTAGATAATATATCTAGACAATCTGTTGAAGGAGTGGCTCTTTGAGCATCTTTTACTAAAAATCCCACCTTATACCAACCATGAAATACGACTGAGTCAAGTATTTCAATATGAATTTCATCAACAATTTTCGAAACAAAAGTTTGCTTTTCATTCATGGAGTATCTTTTTCTTTCATTTTCTCCATGTGGTGGTAGTTTTCACACTCCTCATTGGGATGTAACTCTTTCCACATCTTTTGAGCATTTCACATTTCATTGACTCCCCCTCAATTGGCTATCAATTATATAATATATAAAGTATTCAACCAAACCATTGATCTCGAATTCATACTCGACTAAGCAATCAAATATGATAATGACTATACCAAGAGATCATTGAGAGAGAAATTGACTTTGATCACAAAAAGATGGTTTAATTAACGTAAATGATCATTGCAACATTGAAACATTATGACATCAAAAACATAATAAATTTCTAAATGCATAAAAGGATGCAATTAAAGTCAATTATGATTTATGCTCAATTAGTGTGCTATGTACAGAACATAGATAAAGAACAAAACAAAAAAAAACAAAAACAAAACCTAATCTAAGCAAAGGTTTCAAAAGAGTTTATTTCAAGGAAAGCATGCCAATTGCTTTACGCAAGTGAATAAAACGTTTTTGATCCAAAGGTTTTGTTAAGATGTCGGCTAATTGATCCTCAGTTGAAATATATGACAGTTGAAGAATGTTTGATTCAACTAGCTCTCTAAGAAAATGATATCTAAGTTCAATATGTTTTGTTCTAGAGTGCAACACAGGGTTTTTAGAAATGTTAATAGCACTAGTGTTGTCACATAAAATGGTTACCGAAGATGTTGAAATTCGGAAATCGCTCAACACGCTCTTCATCCAAATCAATTGGGTTGAGCAACTTCCTGCAGAAATGTACTCCGCTTCGGCAGTCGAGAGTGCTATGCAGTTCTGCTTTTTACTGTGCCATGCAACAAGGCAGTGGCCGAGATAGAAGCATGCACCACTCGTGCTTTTCCGGTCATCCACCGATCCAGCCCAATCGGCATCTGAGTATCCAACAATATCCAAAGTCGTTCCCATAGGATACCAAATTCCGAAATTGATTGTACCTTTGATATACCGGATGATCCGTTTCACCGCTTTCAGGTGAACCTCCTTCGGTGCTGATTGATATCTCGCACAAATCCCAACACTGAAGGATATATCCGGGCGACTAGCCGTGAGATATAGTAGACTTCCAATCATACTGCGGTACAGTTTCTCGTCTACATTCTCACTTTGTGATTCACTTCCAAGTCCCTTATGGCTAGTTCCCATTGGAGTCGGAAAATCTTTCGAATTTTCAAGATCAAACTTTTTGACCAACTCCAGTGCATACTTGGATTGACACAAGTGAATTCCTTCATCGTTCTGCTTAACTTGTAATCCAAGAAAATAATTCAACTCGCCCATCATGGACATCTCAAATTCGCTTTCCATGGTCTCCGCGAATTTAGAAGCATCATTATCTCTCGTTGCTCCAAAAACAATGTCATCAACATAGATTTGAGCAACTATGAAATTGTTTTGATAATGCTTCACAAAGAGAGTCCTGTCAGCTCCCCCTCGAGTGTAGCCCTTTTCCAAAAGGTGCTTTGTCAACCTTTCGTACCATGCTCGCGGTGCTTGTTTCAGACCGTAAAGAGCCTTTTTCAGTCGAAAAACATGGTTAGGTAGTTTATGATCCACAAAACCTTTCGGTTGAGCTACATAAACTTCCTCATTTAAAAATCCATTTAAAAAGGCGCTCTTAACGTCCATTTGAAATAATCTGATTTTAAAATGACAAGCGATCGCAAACAATATACGAATGGACTCGAGTCTAGCTACAGGGGCGAAGTTTTCATCAAAGTCTATACCTTCTACTTGAGAATAGCCTTGAGCAACTAACCTTGCTTTGTTCCTGATGATAGTACCTTCTTCGTTTTTCTTGTTCTTGAAGATCCATTTGGTACCTATCACATTGTGTTGCTTCGGAGGCTTCGTCAGTTCCCAGACTTTGTTTCGCTCGAATTGATGGAGCTCTTCCTGCATTGCTTTAATCCAATAATCATCTTGGAGAGCTTCATCAACATTCTTTGGTTCGATTTGTGATACATAGCATGCAAATCCGCAAACCAATTGTCTCCGTGTTCTAACTCCTTCTTGTGGATCTCCAATTATGTTCGACTCAGGGTGATCCTTGGAGATGCGTAACGTTTGAGGTAGAGGAGTAGGCGGAGGTACACGAGATGATTCCTGCACATCAGATAAGCTTGAAGAACCGTTAGATGCATCAACGTTATTATCGAAAGAATTGTTAGAGGAAGATGCATTAGCAGGTGTATCATCATCAAGAGAGATATCGAGGGTAGATTTTTCAGATTCAAAATGAAAAGCTTCATCTACCTTAACATTTATCGATTCTACGATCGTCTTAGATTCTAAGTTAAAAACTCGATATGCTCTGCTGTTTGTAGAATAACCTAAGAAAATCCCTTCGTCACTTCGAGAGTCAAATTTTCCAAGGTTCTCACGATCACGTAAAATAAAACATCGACTCCCAAAGATGCGAAAATATTTGATGTTAGGTTTTCTACAAAACCAAAGTTCATATGGTGTATTCAAGGTCCCCGGGCGCAAATACACGCGATTGATAACATAAACAGCAGTGTTTACCGCTTCAGCCCAAAAGTAAAAAGGTAAGTTCCGGCTGTGAAGCATCACACGTGCCATTTCCTGTACGACCCTGTTTTTGCGCTCGACTACACCATTTTGTTGAGGTGTGTAAGGTGCGGAGAATTCATGTTTAATGCCATTAGAAATGCAAAAATCAATGAATTTGGAATTTATGAATTCACCACCTCTATCACTCCTAACTCGAGTAATCCTATCATTCTTTTCTATCATAATACGATTGCAGATTTCGAGAAAAGAATCAAAGGTATCAGCTTTTTCTTTTAAGAAGGCTACCCAAGTATATCTAGAAAAGTCATCAACCAACAAGAAAATATACCATTTACCTCCCAGAGATGGTTGACGAGTTGGCCCCATTAAGTCCATATGCAAAAGTTCCAAAGGCCGTTTTGTACCTATGTGGTTCAAATTCTTGTGTGCAGTCCTAGACTGTTTTCCCTTTTGGCAACCGCCACACACAAGGTTTTGTTCAAAAGAAAGTTTTGGAACCCCCTTGACCACATCTTTATTTGAAATTCTAGAAAGTTCCTTAAAGTTTATGTGACCTAGCCTTTCATGCCAAAGTGTTTCATTTTTCAAAGATGCTAGGTTACATTTTTCAGAAATCTTAGAAGGAACTACATAACAGTTGTTTTCTGATCTAACCCCCTTTAAAAAGAAAGCATGGTTCATGTCAGTTACAGTGCATTTATCAGATGAAAAATTAACTGAATAACCACTATCACACAGTTGACTTATGCTTATGAGGTTAGTCTTAAGGCCATGAACAAATAATACATTATCTAGAACCGGGCCATCTGGAATAGCTACCGTTCCCTTTCCAACAATTTTGGAAGACCGACCATCTCCGAAAACAACAAGTCCTCCGGAGTTTTTCTCAAATGTTTGAAAACAGTTTTTATCGCCGGTCATATGACGGGAACACCCGCTATCCAGGTACCAAGACGAACTATCATATGCATGCAAAGAAACATTGGTAGCAAGACAGGGAAAGATCTCACCTTTGCGCACCCAAACCTTTTTGAAGTGCGTCGGTAATGGTCGTGAGGTTGATTTCCTAGGTGAGGGCGTCTTGCTTGAAGAATTGCTGCTCCTTGATGATGTCGTCTTGAGAGATGTGCTACCAAGGCTCTTTTCCTTTGAATGAATTGAACTTGTTTTCGAGGAATAGCCCTTTTGGTAGTCGTTGCAAGATGTGCTTGAGATGTGCGTTTAGCTTCCGTCTTGCAATTTCTTCTTATGTGCCCTGAAATGCCACAACGAAAACATACCTTGGTTCTTGTCGATTCCGAGGAAGATGTAGTAGGTTCGTTGTCGTTGCTTGTCGTGAACACCGATGTCGGAGGAGGAGATACCGACTGGGGCACAAATACTGTACCACTCGAACTTGGAATGTCTCCAGTTTGAGTGTATCCGAGGCCGAACTTATTTCTTTGACCGAGACCAAGCAGTCTGTCCAACTTACTCCTTCCAGAAGAAAATCTCTGTAAGTCATCCTTTAGTTGGCGTATGGTCTCTGTCATTTCCGATTTTTCCTGTCGGGCCTCGCCGTTGAGCTTCAAGAAGTAATTCGCTTTGTTCACCATATCCATATAATTCTTCTCGAATTGCTCATTGGACTCTTGAAGGGAAACATTTGTCTTAATCAGATTGTCCCTTTCCACTTCAAGATCGGTTGAGATAGAGGTTACTCTTTTTACTTCATCTTCAAGATCCTGTAATCTCTCTTTCAACCCCTTGTTTTGCTTAGCCAGTTTCTTTGAATCCCTCAAAAGCTTATGGTAGGCTAAAACAAAATCTTCACCTTCCGAATCATCTGATTCATCGTCCGTTGCAATCTTTTCAACAGTGGAGTTGGACAGTGAGTCAGATGTACTTGCCATTAAGCACATGAAGGGAGAAGATGTGGTGGACGCGTGGAAAGCTGTCGCGTTGTCTTCTTCATCACTTGACGATGACTCATTTGACGTGGAGTTGTCATCCCAAGTAACTACTTGCATCGCTTTCTTCTTAGCCGGATTCTTGTTGGGACATTCCGTTGCTATGTGGCCGTAGCCTCGACATTTGAAACACTGAACTTGTCCCTCAGAACTTTTCTTATCCTTTGAGAAGTTCTCTTGATTTCTTGACTTGTGATTGAAGGACCCTTGCCTTTCTTCGACTTTCCGAAGGATTGAGGTTTGCTTGAATTTCCCCTTCGAAAGTTGCGGCGAAACTTCCTTGTCAAGAGAGCGAGCTGCTTCTCAAAGTCCTCCATAGAAATGTTCTCGTCGTCGTCCGAGGAGGATGAATCCGCGTCTTCTTCTTTAGTTGATTTCAATGCGTAACCTGAAGACTTAGAAGAGGATGCCTTTCCAGAAGAATAGTTAGTAGGAAAAGTCATTTCATAAGTTTGTAAAGCACCTACTAATTCTTCTACACGCATTTCGTCCGGGTGTTTAATTGTTTCAATGGCTGCGACCTTCGGGCGAAATCGTTCAGGAAGAGTTCTTAGAATTTTTCTTACAACTTTAAATTCTGGAATCTTCTCTCCCAAGTTAGCACATGAGTTCACGATATCTTGCAATCGTGTGTAATAGTCAGTGAAGGATTCATTCTCTGCCATAGAGATAGAGTCAAACTTGCTCGTGAGCATTTGCAGTTTCTGAATCTTCACTAAGTTAGTTCCCTCATGCGTAACTTGAAGAACATCCCAGATTTCTTTCGCAGTCTCACATGCCGAGACGCGAGAGAACTCAGTTTGTGACAAAGCATTAAATAGAGCATTAATCCCTTTGCCATTGTAAGAAGATAAGTCTATCTCTTCCTTGGTCCATTTCGACCTAGGTTTTAAGGTGCGAACATCATCTAAAATTTCAGTTGGATTAGACCATCCTAATTCAATTGATTGCCACACCCTTTCGTCGATGGAAATTAAGAAAGCTTTCATCCGTACTTTCCAGTACGCATAATTAGTTCCATCAAAGAAAGGGGGTCGATTGATGTTTCCACCTTCAACCATTGTTTACAACCCTATTCCCGCTCTGATACCACTTGTTGGGTTTAGGTTAATAAGGATCTAATAGGGGAAAAAACACCTAGAGGGGGGTGAATAGGTGTAAACAATAAACACTCAAAAAATCATTGTGCGATAAAACCCAATGCGGAAAAATAAAAGAACACACAAGATTTTTACGTGGAAAAACTCCAAACCGGAGTAAAAAACCACGGGACCGATAACACGGCGAAATCCACTAGAATTAACACACGTACAAGGTGATATAGCGTACTCACAGACGACTCAACCTCTTACCATACGCTCCTAGTAGATCTTCTCCGCTCGCTCCACGACGCTTCTCGAATCCACGATCCGCGCCCAACGCTGAATCCACAGCGTCCAACGTCGAGTCCACGACGTCCAACCGAATCCACGGTCTTCACCCAATGGCACGCTTCGAATCCACGAACGCACCTCGCTCCGAATCCACGAGAGCGATAACACCTTGAATCCACAAGGCCACGCGAGTCCACGCGCCGATTTTGGGATAAATCGTTGTTTGTTTGGGTGGTGATGATCCGCCGAATACTTAGATTAAAGATAGATCGGAAATACCATCTAAGTATTCATTGATTTGATTCTACTCAAAATGTGAGTATGGAAAACCTAGAATCAAATCAATCAATATAGATGAAGAACCATTGAATAGATCTAATGATTTCCGTTCTTCTCTATATATGTGGATTTTTCTTTTCGGCTATCTTTTCTTAACCAGCCGATCTATTGCGGATGCCCTAGAAATGAAATGGAAGGGCTATTTATAGGTTAGAAACCCTAGGAAGAATATTCGGATCAAAAACAGCCTTTTCTGGAAAGAAATCCCGACGGCGATCCGGATCAGATTTGGCGATCCGGATTGCAGAAGCACAAACCACGATTTCCAGAAAATTGCCTGTTCGGGATCCGGATCGTAGTCCCCGATCCGGATCGTTCATACAGTTTTACCAGAATATCATGTTCGGGATCCGGATTGCAATTCCTGATCCGGATCGAAGAAGCACACAGGTAAAACTAGTGTTCGGGATCCGGATCAGAGAGTGCTGCGATCCGGATTGAACCAGTGTATGAACAAACACCTTTCGGGATCCGGATTGAAAGCCACGATCCGGATCCTGAACATGTCCCATGTCCAGTTTTTGATGAATAAGCAATTAAAACCTCTTCCAGGTGTTTCTACACTATAAGAAGTATTCGGATCATCAAAATTCTTTAGTTAAACGTACCTGATCCTTTTGAATTCTTCTTTCTTGAGATTGAGATATACGATCCGAAGTTTCTTCATCTTCAATCTTCAAGACATATTACATTCACGAAATACGCCAACTCAAATTCCGTAACATAAAGTGCTGAAAAAAATAAAATCCAATCACTGCACATCCGGAAATAAAGTACAATATCCATCTCCTAAATATGAATAACCATCATACATCATCCTCTTTACAACATCTCTACACCCAAAAAGGGAGGTAAACTACAACAATAATACATCAGTCTCTCACAAATATAGGAAACCTCTCAAAAGAGTAAAATATACAATATCCAGCTGACTGTACTAAAAATCTCCAACTAAGGGGGGTACAGCTACACTCCTCGGGCAGGTAGGGAAACTCCCTCACCTCGAACAACGACCGAAGGACCAGTAACTCCTGCAGAAGACTCTGCAAAACAAAGAGGAGAAAAAGAAAGAGGGGGGCGGGGGGGAGAACTCCCCAACGGGTGTGTGAACTACTAGTAAACCAGTAGCCCTCAGTGGGTAAATCCTCAAACTCCGACGTACCCACCAAGTCTACTAGAGGCTAGAAAGAAGGTAAAATAGTAAAACTGAATAAGTCCGCTGATAAGAAAACTACCACTAATATGCCTCTAATGCAGTACTGGGAAATAACGACTGTATGCATGCATCAGTAAATAGTATTTGCCAAAATAAACCCAATCAAATGGCTCGGTATAAAACTCGGTATTGCCTGCTCTGCCGTCACCATCGGTTATGCCAGCCAACGCATATCGCCAATGTGATATCAAACTCAAGAACCCAGTAACCGATCGGCACCTACCCGGTCCTGCCTCACACTCCGGAGTGGCACTCGAGGGGAGCTACCCGCACGAGGAAGTAATCAACCAGAAGTATCTCAGTACAGCAGGGCTTAGTCACGACTATGCTCAAAGTGGAAAACTCCATCCACTAACAAAACCCCGATCCCCAATCCGATGCTAAAAACACCACCCGGTTAACCGCCCAATATCCGCGGTTGCCGCAACACCCCACAAGCCCATAATCTGGTACAATAACCGACATCCGGCCAACCGTCTAATATCCGCGGATGCTGCAACACCCTACAAGCCCACAATCTAGTACAACTATCCCAGACTCAACAATCTCAGCTACACTATGGCAAATCCCTGCTCGCAACCCGAGCAACATGAAATCCATATCTAAGTAAAAAGAGAAGAAAGAAACAAATATATTTTCTCCTAAGTCAAATCCCAATATGATAGTGTAACAGTAAAAGATGCCCTATCTAAATATCCATACAACCATGCATTTGTCCTCATGAAAGATAAATTTTATATTATGGTTCACTCATGTTATGCTTTCATTTACTGCTTAAACTGTTTGTTTAATGAATGAAAGTCTTAGTTAGTAGTGATTTTTACTCTGATATTGTATCTCATCATACACTTGTTTTGATTGGAGATAGTTGTGACCGTTCCTATCGGATATAAAGAGTTCATGCCCGATTGGCAGGTCTGTTGGCGTGCCCGAACTGTCAAAATTGACGGTCTCGGAGCGTGACAATATGCTTTGACCATTATGCCTTATTTATTTATTCATTCTATTCTGGAGCTAATATTGAACTAGAGACATTAGCTGCTAAAATTGTCATTACAATGAATTTCTTATTACTGATTTTAATTTGACCAAGTACACATTTATATCTGTAGTGGCCCTGGTTCCCATGCAACGTTCTTCCGATGAATCCACTATTAGAACACCTAGCATTGGTGTATCTGGCCTATGGTGCATCAATGGGATGCCACAGATGGACCCTGTGAGATATTATTAGCTATGTTGGCCTTCGGCTAGGTTTGCCGAAATTTCTAAAAAAATTAGGCCAAACGGAGGTCGAAAATGGATTCAGCACGGAAAAACGCTTGAAAATGGCTATTTGCTTGTTTGATTCTGAGTCCGGATGCCCAAAAACGGACTCCCGAAAGTTTTTAGTGGTTTTTGGTGCATGGGAGGGGCCGTAGACCGCCGGCATGCCACGTGGCGGCCTGTCATTGGCCGGTTTATTGCGCGCGGTCCACAGAGTAGCGCGGCTGGGTGCACAGACCCGGCGCAGGGACACGTGGCACCGCCTGATTGGCG
This sequence comes from Tillandsia fasciculata, assembly GCA_029168755.2. Taxonomy (NCBI): domain Eukaryota; kingdom Viridiplantae; phylum Streptophyta; class Magnoliopsida; order Poales; family Bromeliaceae; genus Tillandsia; species Tillandsia fasciculata. The sequence continues at coordinate 4,577 of JAQOTM010000195.1, read as the reverse complement.
GGCTCAGGGCGCGCGGTCTATTGGGTGAGCGCGGCGGTGCATGGACCAAGGCGGGGGACACGTGGCAGCCTCCGGTTGGTCGGTGCATGCGGCGCGGTCCACGGAATTCCAAAGCGGAATGCGTGGACCGGGTGTATGGTACACGTGTCACCCTCTGATTCGCGGGCGCAGCAGGCGCGGTGCACGGGAGGCGTGGCCGGCGCCTCGGGCCGCGTGTGCGCATGCGAGCCACGTCGCACGACCGGCGCATGTGGCGACCGGTCGGCGGGTCAACCGGCTGGACACGTGGCGCCCGCTCATTGGCGGGCGCTAACCGCCTTTCTGTGCGGTGGGTGGACACGTGGCAGCCGGTGAGTGGCCCGCACAGCTGTTTGCTGTTCGGCGGGCCACGTGGCAGCACCTCGTGGTTTCGGGCGTGAACAGTGTTGGGCCGGCCCAACACTGTAGCTGCCCGAAACTTTCGGGCGCCCGAAAGTTGGGCCCGAAAGTCTTTGACTTGGTTTTTTTGGGCTTTTCCGGGAAAGGCCTATAAATAGGCTTCTTGGACCTCACTTTAGAGGCTTTTCCCGAGTGTTTCTGCCCTGGTGCCCCTCACAAAAGTTCATCCTCTTCCTCTTATGCATCTTTCGGTGGAAGCTCAGAATTTTTGAAGACCGCAACGACGGTGATTTCTGCATCGTGGTACGGAGCGACGATTTCCTGTTGGAGGCCCATTTTCGTCGCACTTCAGTCTGGGAGGTCTACAGAGCTACCTCGACGATATTTTTCGACGATTTTTGCAGCGACGGTTTCACGAGAGGTATATCTACAAATTTTGTGTTGGTCACTTTTTCTGGATTTGAGCTTTTATTGGGGTTTTGGGTACGTTTTTAACCCCCTTTGTGGCTGATGGACTGTTTGGACAGCACCTACTTGTCGGATTTTTATCTCCACATCCGGACAACGGATTTCGACGTTTCAGGACTCTATCGACACCTACTCTTCGCGAGGATTGCCGTCATATTTTTATTAGAATTTTTAGAGATTGATTTTCAGGTGAAATTTTCGCAGAAAGATGACTGTTCACCGCAGATTTTGTAAATTTGGAATTTTGTGGAATTAAGTGTAATTTTTGGAATGTATTTTGTACCCAGGATGTATTGAGCACTGCTACGGTACTGTTGGCTTAGTGGATGTACTGAGTTATCTATTTTCTGGGCTTTCTTAGCTATACGACTCCGGACAGTTAGCACGTTCAGGTGGGTGACTTTGCTTTCAAATTTTATGGACTGCGTGCTAATTCTATATATGTAGGAGCATGCATGTTAGTAAATGGGCTTAATAGCATGTGGAAACTGAATGTTATTATTCTTGATATCAGTTGATGTATCTTGTGATTGTATTGCTTCCTACAACATGTTAATTAGTGAAATCTTGGAACTTGACCTAGCACCCCTGTCATATGTATCATGTTCAGCCAGACTGTAGAAACTTCAACTTGGGCTAGGTTTCTTTATTGCTCTAGACATTCCCACATCACTGTATTATACTTATCATTCTAGTAGACTTAGCTTTTCTCGCCCGGGTTGTGGGTTGGGAGGTCGGGTGATTGTGGGTTGCATTTGCACTCGTGTCTGGGGACCGAGTGGAGTTAATAGCAGTCTGTAGATCAGATTTCTTTGGGAGAGTGATAGTGATGGTAGATTTGGGTTCTTGGGAGCTGTCAGAGTGACAGCGAGTCTCAGCTGTGTAGATTCCAGCCAGTGAGTGAGACAGTGATTTGTTGGTTATAGCCGATCTTGTTGATCGATGATTTGGATCATAGCCTGCATGAGCCACATTTGAGCTCGACAGAGATGCGCGGATACTTTGCTCGGTGGGGTCGCGCCCCTCGAGTGCCACTCCGGAGTTGGGCCTAATACTTCTATCGCGGCTTGTCGATGCATGTGTCCCTCTGGCTGAGCCAGTTTTGGCAGTCACGGACACCGTCCCTCTGGCTGAGCCAGTTTTGGCAGTCACGGACGCCGTCCCTCTGGCTGAGCCAGTTTTGGCAGTCACAGACGTCCTACGTAAGTCCAGTCCTCCGGGATGTGACGGCAGTAGGTAGGCGCAGGTTTGACTGGACCTGATGTGGCAGTCAGTTTAGATTGGGTGATCTTAGTGAGAGTTAGTTGTGGCATACTGTTCTTTCTGCTCCACTCCTTGAGCATCTAGATAGAGGCATAGTAGCTGTAGACTTTACCTTTCCAGCTTTTATTTATAGCACTGCATATGTTACTTTATGCCTCTAGTAGACTTAGTGGGCAGACCGTCGGGCTTGTTGGCGGCACCCACTGAGAACTACTGTGGGATGTAGTTCTCATACCCGTCGTGGTGTCTTTTCCCTATGGACTTCTGCTCCGGTTCCTGCTGCTCCAGTTGCTGATCCAGCCCCTTCAGACCGAGGTAAGGGAGTCGCGAGATAGATCCCTTCCTGTCATCCTCAGAGTGAGAGTAGATGTACCCCTGTACTATTTTGGAGTGTGTTATGTCGAGTGACTTTTGTAATGAGGTATCGAGTTGTACCTTTCTTTTCTGCTATTCTGAGAGACTCTTATTTTTGGTGAGGATGGTTTGTATATATTTTAGAACTGTAGTGGTATTATTTTATGTCTGTTACTTCAGCTTTTACTATTTCAGCTCTGATATCTGCTAGTGTAGATGTTTCTTTGCAGGTTAGTCGCTACGTCTATACGGGGCTTCCCGTATGGGCGGCGGATCTGTTGGCAAGCCCGGGGCGCAGTTTCGACCCCGGGACGTGACAGATTAGAGTGATATCAGAGCCTAGGATGTAGGTCTTGGAGGACTTAGGAACCCTAGGATGACTCACGTGAGAGCCGTGATTTTTAGCGAGAGTCCTGATTGGGCTTCTAACTCTCCCGAGCGGTTTGGGATGAGTGATTGACATGTCTTCCTTCGGTGGCAGCTATGTTGCCTGCAGACAACATAGTACTTCAGGAAGGGGGACATGCCTTTTGACTTTCGCTAGATTGGGTCAAGTATTGATTTGGGTTCTGATTGTTTACTTTGTCCCTCAAGTGGGGATGCCTCCTCGACGCTCGATGGTGACGCGTTCGCAGCCTTCTTCCTCTGAGCCCGAGCAGGAGGACTCGGGGCAGGGACAGTAGAGGGAGGTTCAGGAGCTCCGTGCCCAGATGGCACAGTTGGTTGAGGCCTCTCGGCACCAGGAGGAGGCAATGGGTCGGTTGATGCTCATGATGGAGCAGAGGGCACAGCCGGCGGTAGCACCCCCTGAGAGTTCGCCGGTGCCTTCTTCGCCTGTTGTGGCGCCCCCTGTTGTGCAGCCTGCACCGGCGGTTCCGGTTGAGCTGGTTTCTAGTAGGCCACCGTCTGGGACGACGGGATCGTTAACTTCGGCAGAGAAGCGAGAGGTGGTGGATCTATTGATGAGGTTTCGCCAGTTTGATCCACCCCGTTTTTCGGGTATGAGTGCTGAGCCGTGGGAGGTCGAGTCTTGGATCACGGCCATGGAGCGTCATTTCGAGAGGCTATTCATTGAGGAGAGGTTTCGAGTTCTTTTGGCTACTCACTTTTTGGAGAGCAACGCCGAGGCATGGTGGCGGCATGTGCGACCCGCTGGTCCGCCTGGGACGCAGCTTCTCTCATGGGCAGAGTTCCGCAGTATGCTTCTTGGGGCTTTCTTTCCAGAGAGTGTTCGGCAGAGGCTAGAGGAGCAGCTGAAGAATCTCCGCCAGGGAGATAGGCCCGTGCACATGTATATAGCTGATTTCAATCAGCTGTTGGCTTGTTTGCCCCACGTGGCTAGAGATGAGACCCACCGGATTTACATGTTTGAGAGAGGGTTGTGTCGGGACATCTATCAGTTCGTCCGCTCCCGCAGACTACAGACTTTGGAGGCCTCGATGGAGCAGGCGTTATATGTGGAGTGTGGAGAGGCAGTGATGGCAGAAGTGGCTCCAGCCCCCGTAGTGACTCCTGGGGCGAAGCGCCCGGCATCGATGGAGGAGGGGCAGTCGAGTAGGCAGGAACCCCCGAGACCTCCACGTTTCCACTCTCAGGGTCGGGGGTATCAGGGGCGGCAGAGATCAGGGGGATCTCGTCAGTCTCAGCAGCAGCAGGGCCGACCACCTCGACCGCAGCAGCCTTCGCAGCAGCAGCAGACTTCACTTCCCGCAGCCGCCCCTGACCGTTGTATCATTTGTGGAGACCGCACCCACCGACCCAGTGCCCGCAGAGGCAGGGCCGTTGTTTCCGTTGCGGGCAGACCGGTCACTTTGCAAGTGCGTGCCCCAGAGCCGGTCATCCAGCTCCTTCCTCAGCTTCAGCACCTTCTGTTCCTCACCACCCGGCTGGACCTTCTGCGGCCTATGGCAGGCCAGATTTTGCTTCATCATCTTCGCGACAGCCAGAGCGACGTCCCCCGCGCCGAGCGTCGAGTCTATGCCGCTCAGGTGAGATGCTACAGCAGCAGAGCATGTCGTCGCAGATATTTTGATTTCTGCAGTTCGTACTCGTGCTCTTTTGATACCGGTGCATCGCATTTATTTATCAGTAGAGCATTTGTCATCCCTACATGA